>NNCF01129372.1:304902-431470 GCA_002313205.1 Laupala kohalensis
TTTTTTATTTTTATTATTGTCATTTTATGAACATTTATATTTTTCAGTGTATGTTACTGATGATGGTTGCTATGCAGCCGAAAAAGCTTTCTAATACCAATAAAGAAATGAGCAACATGAAAACGACTTTTAATTTATCATGCTTTGATAATGTTGCTAAATCTCCACAATTACCAAGAATAAAAACACATTCATATGGCATCTAGATGTATCATATTTTACGTTTGGAGCACAATATGTAATAAAGAAAAAAAGTTATATGCACTTATTGGTTTAAAGTAACAATATTCGTAGCAATAAAATAAAATTCGTATGTGTGTCTTGCTAAGAATAGAAATAAGGAGGATGATAAACTACGTGTCAGGGCAGTTACTCGAAAAAAGAAACAATATATAAACTAACATGATGTTTACTGGAAGACACAGATCAAAGTTGGGCTTCCTGAATGAAAGTTATTTAGAAATTCATTTATTAAACGACTGGAGGAAGACACTACAGTGGAGAGTCGATCATATAGCTACTAGTTGCAAAAGGGACTAGCTGACAAGTTGGACGTCGCAGGAGGGAACGGGTGGTAAGTCTCGATTGGTGCAAACACGACGTGCAGGAGCACGATGGTCGCACTTTGTCTTTCAGATCAAAGGAAACGCTCCAATGCATTCCTCCTGTGCACTATCTGAAGCATCGTGCGGGAACTGTTACGTTGCCCCTGACCGAAGTCAGAATACTCTCGCTATACTCCATTCCTTTCACGATTGTTCTGTGATCGCTATCAGCAGACTACAGTTGACAGATGCAAGAGTAGTTCTTTGTTCGCGTTTCGAGAACTAAGTACCCGTATCTTCTCCCTTTCAATTAATTGCTCGAGACTTTATTGACAAAAAAAACTGCATCGTTGATAAGACATTAAATTATTTTTATGTATAGAGTCGACGATGATGATGAGACATGAATTAAGTAAGAAATGCAATCTAAATAGCAATTAAATAATAACCGCGTTTTAAATCATATAACATGTTTTATTCTCCAGTACGTCAAAAATATTTTATGTTACACTCATAGACGTTTTCTTTCATTTCGCAAAACATACTTCAGATTTGGAATATTGAACTCATAATTTTGGAAATCATGGGAACTTTTCAGTTACCCTTTTCCGAAGGCTACACATTCAATACTGTAATTTCCATCCGTATACTTTCTGAGGACCTCAGTCTTCTAATAATTTAAACGAGGAAGTAACTTGGCACTTATCTGTCCCTTCCGTCTAGTAGAATTCCAAGAAGCGGTTCCTGGCTCGTCCCTTATGATTCCTCTCGGGTCGATCTCCTTCAGTGGTCGAAGGAGGAAGGAGATCGAGGGATATAGAGGGGCGTGGTGTGAATGTGTAATGCGGCCACAGTCGGTGGCGCGGCATTAATCATGCATATTAGCACAGGATCTTGGCGTCGCGCCTCCAGTCCTTCCTTAGCCATTATTCCCATTCCCCCGCGTCTCCAGTGGACCAACTCCTTTGCTTTCGTGATCGGTACCTTTGGTTATTATTCTATTTGTGTGTTACACATAATTGCTACCCTGCTCTCCTACCTTGCTTCGATATCAGTGTGTCTTTGCATAAACTGGACCATATATATTCTATAGGAGCAGCTCCGAAGAGCGTTAGGAAGCGCGCTCGGTTAATTATTCAGGGAAAATAAAGATGGGGTGCTCTGTACAAAAACTGGAAAACGCACTTCGAAGACAAATACGACTCATCATGCGAACAGTCGAGGTAAAACATAACTTTCTTAGGTATCGATCGGGGGTGAGTGAGTGTCAGGGAGTTAACTATCCAAAGCGGAGACCCCGGAAATTTTTACAGTAAAAAAATACAACATACTTTAGTGCTGCTTAATAATTTAATTTAATAATATTAACATACGATATATTTTAAATGCGGTAGTACATTTATACATAAAATTGTACATTTATATTTTCATTTGAAGAACTTGCGTTTTAGCAAATGTTTTGACAAACATTAAAAAAGAATCATGTGTAACCTCATATTCGATGGAATTAAACCACCTCATTTGTCTTGATTCATGGAATTTCTCAAGCAATTTTTGACGAGCTTCAGTTTCGAAAATGACCGTTCTGCAGTCGCGGCTGTAACTGGCATAGTTGAAATAGGATGACAATTGTACACATATCCGGAAAACTGGCAGGTAAATGTTCAGTTAGTAAAAATTGAGCTTATGAAAAATGTTCGTTGATTAATCATGTCTAGATTACTAAAATAATGTTTTTATAATAATCTTAACTCTTGTTTAAATATTTTTTTCTTCACAAACGGTTTTAAAAAAGGAAGCAAACCCCATATTTCTTCCAAAGGTAGGAAGCTTCTTGAGTCTGGGGGCCCCCGGGCATTGTTCGAGTACACAGAGTGGTCGTTATCCTACTGGTCAGAGACGTCGAGTCCTACGAGAGTGAACATTTATTTAGGACTCGAAAACGTCGAGAGACTTATTTGAATTGTTTGAGGGAGTTAGATAAGTGATTATCATAAAGTTTACATAAGTCGAAAATAACACCATAACAATGCAAAATAAACGATACCATAAGTTGGTGCTACGAAATTTGTGAAGATATAATAGAAAACGCAGTTTTAGAGACGTGCTATCATAGAATGTCTATCGTACTGAGAGGTACGAAATGTGCCTACCTGAAGACAGTTTTCTGTAGTTTTGTAGTCCGAAATTTGTAGTTTCTACGTGCTGGCGTACACTAACGTAAGGAAGGGGAATCAAGAATTCGCTTTGAGGCAATACTGCGGAGTGAGAACAAATCACGTGTTTACAAATGAATGTAAATATTGAGAAAATTGTAAATTTTTTCTGGAGATTTACTATAATTTTAAATCTCGCGTAATGCACTATTTTTTCATTTTTTTAATATTTTTTCTTCACAAAATGGCTGTAGAGTTACTTCTTTTTAAAGTAATATTTACGTGACTTTTTTACTTGTATATTTTCCTTTTCGTTATGGAATTATTTTATTTTTTGTTTATTTAATATTGAAAGTACTTGTGAGAATGTGTATTTCTACTGAACTGATGTTTATAGGTTATACTAACTCTACAGTTATTCTGGTAACTTCAAAACTTTTGATTTTTTTTCAATTAACATTTCAAATTTCTTCAATTATTATTAAGTTTTGCATTTATTTCAGTTCTTTTCATTCTAGAGTGTTGTAAAATTTTCATATACTTAATAAAAATACAGGCTGGTAGGTTAATTAGAATTATTAGAAATTCACCAATTTCTTTTTTTGTTTAGATCTTTAGTTATTTTTCTCACTAATTGTTTAAGGAAATGAATTTCTAACCTGAAAAAAAAGAGAGAGAAATCCACCCCAGCTAAGTATATTATTTTATCAATATTTTGTTAATATTGAAACAGACTTCTATTTCCATGTAACTATTATACCAATTTTTCATCCGTATCATTCAAACTGAGTCAACCGTGATCTACGACAACGGATAAGGTATGATCATTCAGTGGAATAAGGAGAGGACGACTAGTGGAGATGCGAGACACACTAAATAATTGTAAATTAATTTTTTGTTAGTCTCTTAGCAAGGTTTTATTTGATGTAAAGTCTTTGGATATTCAGTTAGTCTATTTATATTACGAGGAAAAGTATCAGAATTAAATGTTCGTTATAAATATTTGTAACTAATGAATGCCTCCTCAATCAGAGTAATTAATCAAAACGAATTTCGTAACATTCCTTGCACTACATTGATGAGCGGTTTCCATCACTCTAACTACTTTGCGTGATTAATTTATTTGAAGGCAAAGTGAAAAAAATATTTACTTTGACTAGTTGCGTTGTGCACTCGCGATGTGGTATCAGAACATATGTATTAATTTTAGTACCCAAATAAAGACTTTTTATCTTGATGAAAATGCATAATTGCGATTTATCCAAGCTTTAGGAACGGTTTTCCAGGATTTTGATCCTTACAACTTTCTCAGAATTTTTACTGAAAATGTTAAGAATGAGCCTCATTAATCATTATTCGGTAGAATTTCTGGTCAAAAGCATTTCAACTTGCCGGTAAATAAAAATTCGTGTATGTACGACGACATTGCAATAAATGTCAGTTATATAACTTTTATGATATTTCGAAAGTTAATTCTGCATTGATTCTACAGTTAAAAAACATTTGGAAATTTTGTGTATTTGGCTATTTATCAATTTGGTGCTCCTATGATATTCATGATGTTCGTTTTTGTGAATGTTGGTTTGACAGTATTTGAGTTCGTGCACAAGAGAACAACGCAGCATACACTTTGATGAAACAAATTAACCAAAAAAATCGGAATGTTATTTTTATGCCCAATTTCAGTACCGCTTTGTTGTAGAGCAATATCGACCTCGTGTTTCATTCGTGACAAGACTTCGCAATTGTTCATATTTTCAACTTTGACCAACGGAAAAATGGATTGCGTGATATACATAGGATTTGAATAAAAATATAAGTATATATATTTTTTATCATTATATTTTAATTGATCTGAATTAAATTTTACAATGGTACTACCAAATATGGAAAGTATTTAATATTGCTCAACCGCTTTCCAGTTTCTTACCAAAATCTTTCGAATTTCTGCGCGTACTTTTTTAATTTAAAGCTTGCATTTTTTAGTTTGTTAATGACTTACAATTCAAATGAATAAACACCATTGTCATTTTTCCCTTTACTCCTCGGGTCTGTCTCCTCTCTGTTGGATACGTGAATACATATTTAGTCACCTTATCACTACACTCCCAACACGTTCATACATATATCACCCCCACCTCAACTGTGATTGCACCATCTCCATTTCCAATCAACACGTCCTCTGTTGGTCTTCCATTCCAACTCGTTCCATTGGTCTGGAATTTCCGAGAGAAATTGCACAACACGCAAAACATTTTTCTTAACTTCTTTTTACTTTGGGGTGAGCACTCACAATCAGTAGAATGGCTGACATTCAATCTCTTTGTTGTGAATCTAACAATATATTCGACACCACTAGCGCGAAATCGGTCTTAGAACAGACAAAGGATCCAGTAAAAAAAAGTATTTTGTAAAGACTGTATATTAATTGAAATGTGAGTTTTAATTAACACGAATGTGAGAATGCATATGATGGACGACAATTATAGAGAGAATACTGTTTTAATGGAACATCCTTGTTTCCCTCACAAAACAAAGAGAACTGTCAAAATTGTCCATGAGGAAAGATGATATCGATCATGTTATCAACCAGAAGAATCTTGTTTTTTTTTGTAAAATGTAACATATATTAAAGAAAATTGTATATCTAAAAAATTGAAATAAGATTTCGCGATTACATAAGTTCTAAATGAGTCAAGATGAAACTTACTCTCTGATTGCTGCCAAACCTTTTGCGTTTACTTCACAAATTTTATTATACTCAAGAGCTATGCTGAAATAATATTTTGTTTATTCTACTGTATTAACTTTATTATGTTGGATCAGTAATGTTAATTGTGTGGTGTATGAATTAAGTATTTGCGCAATTGTCGTTGACCAACTTCACTTTAATGTTTTAGGGGTATCATATTTAAAAAATGAAAATACTGGAAGGTTGGATAAGTTGTCATTATTCATTACTATGCACTGCATGTAAATACCATGTCTGGCACTACAAATATATTCGAAAAAATATATCCAATTTAAATAATTGTTAAAAATTAACGGACTAATTCTTGTTGACGGGATGAAACACGATTTTAAATTCAGTGACGGAAACAAGATACAATTATTAAATTCAGATTAAATTAATGCTTGCTCCAATCTAACGAGCTAAAATAGACACTTTATTATGAACAACAAAAATATTATATTTTACAAATAAATAAATCGTACATGAAACTAACTAGATTTTAATTTCTCTTAAGACGAGAAACTGAAATCCTGATTCCACCAACTCGGAAGCGAGAGCCACACGCGTTGTCATGTTGAGTACAAGTCTGGCTGCGACAGAAGGCGTGGCGAGACAGGGCATGTCGTTTTGCGAACAGCCAAGCTGAGCGTTGTTGTAACTCCTGCTAATGAAAGAGGGACCCATGACTGACCTCCACCCGTCGGCTACTAGCGTTAATTAGTACCTTTTATGTTGTGTATTGTGTCCAGGGGACACTTGATTTTTATCAAATAATCGAAAAACACGGAGAGCGGCGCGTCACACAGGGATCGTTGCAAACGTGCAGAAAACAGTGTCGGCGACGTGTGGAAACAGGAGGAGGATGGGGGTAGGGGTATAAAGAGTGAAGAAAGAGGGCAACGCTGCGTGTCGGCTTGTCCTTTGAGAGGAAATAATGCGCAAAGTGCCCGACTCTCTGTGGAGGTTTGGCTCAGCGTTGGACGCTTGGGTTCCTCGCGTCACGTCGCGTCCCAGGGTTTTGCAGCGAAGTGAGATTGAGGGAGCGGGGAAGATTTAAGGAGGATAAGGCGATTTGATCGAGGGAAGGAATGAAATGTGGAGTTGCTCTGACTAGGTGACTGGGTAGTAAGTATTAGCAATTGTGGTAGGGGGAAGAAGTAACTAACGAAATAGATTTTAAATGTTCAGACATTGGAAATTTATTTTGGAGTTCTTACATTTTCCATATTTTAGTACTACTAGAAATAACTATTAATACTACTACTACCGATAAAATTTGTAGCTTTTCACTTCAATGAGCCAGTTTATGTAGCTGTGACAATTTAAAATCGAACCCTCCTTCTTCTATCCACTACCTACTACTCCTAATATCACTAACTCTTACTAACACCTCCATGTAGACCATCTTGGTAAACCGAGCTAACCGACCCACCTACTAACAATATCTCTACCACCCACCTCCTTCCTCCTATCGCCCCATGTAAATATGCTTCAATACTACGATACATTTCCCAATTACAAAAACTAAAATAGAAAAATAAAATAACAAAAGAATAACTCTCAGGTTTACTCGAATGAAATAAGTATTTCGAATAAATAATAAATACTGAACTATAAACTTGACATAAAAAGTTCGAATTTCTTAAAACTAATCTGAAGACTACTTCAATCTTTATGTTCACTATACCTAAGCATATGTTGTATTATTCGATGTTTCAATATAATGTGTTAACATATGATAATCACTTGGTTGACAAATGACAATGCCCTTGTAACACCCATCCATATTTCTTCTCTATAACAATTATTTTGCTAATATTCTCCTCGATGTGGCCTGATTGAGTGAATATTCTGTTATAGTATGTAAACAGAAGATGATGGATAATATTAAAGAAAAATCAATAAAATCAAAAACTTTGGTCTTTCCTTTGCAATACTTATTTACACGACTAAGTTTTGTGAGATTAAAAAATATCTCTCTTCCAAATTCAATCAAAATGAATTATTAGAAAGAATAATTTTTAAATTGCAGTTAATTTAACGCATTTTTAGAATTCCAGTCATCAGTCGATAGCATTAGTTCTTAATTTTGTTTATCTTCAATTAGGTCTTATATAACCGAATACATTTTTATTTCTCTCGTGTCTGTCATCTTTATTCTAATCCTCTGAATATTCATCCGAATCTTCCCCTATTCGAAGCTTTGCAAAAAGAAACATCTGTCGTAGCTCGAATGCTGCTGAGTACGCTTCACATCCGTGACTCCATGCAATCTACACTAGAGCGTATTGTCCCTGGAGAGTTGATCCTCCGCCCTTGTCAGATAGAACCCGTGGCGTCGTCATCGCCGCGACGCGACGCGACGTTACGCAACGTTGCGTTGTCGTTAAATCGGCGGCGATGGCTACGCGCGCGTTCGAGTGTTTGATTTGCTTCCTTCGCCGTTCTCTTCCTTTTCCCTCCGGACCACTCGTTAACCGTCGGATTAATTCGGGACCAAAAGCGAATGCGGGGTGCGGCATAATGACTGTTTAATTTTAGGATTAACTACGACGAGTATGCACGGAGGGACTACTTTCATGGAAGGACAACTGGCCGTTCGCCCGAGGGATCTGAGGATCGGGTTGCACAAGGCGGGACCGTGTGGGGCAGGTCGCCAACTGATGGTGGTGATAGGCGACAGGCATCATTCTGGAGGGTGCTGTGGAGATAGTATTCACGATCGACGTAAGTGGCGGAAGGAGATGCTGAAATGATGAAGCCAATTAGGTTATTGGAATACTGGATAGGTTAGTGGTACTTCAGAGATCCTAAAAGGCAGATACATCTTTGTCGCACAAATTCAAATTTTTAATAATGGATTGCGTAAAATTTCTTCTTATTGATCACAAAGAACCTATTCGCAAATATACTTTTTTTGTTGAATTCACCATAGTTATTGTGATTTCATTTCGTTTGATGTAAAAATTTTAGATTCTAAAATAGACGTAAATAGTAGAATATTTTTTCCAATCCAGAAGTGAAGTCCTTAAAATATTTAAAATGATGAGTGGCAAACAAGTGTTATGAGAACCAGCTTTTGAAAATGTTAGTTTGATGTATCGACTTCATCATAAATGTTTATTAGCCAGTATCTTGCTGTTTTATAGGTAACTGAGATATTAATAGCTTGGTGAAAAATAAAAAACAATCATAGAATCAAGACATAACCTCCGTTTGTTGTAAGTATAGATGTAAGAACTTGTCTGCTTTCATGGATATGGAGCAACATACGATTTGTACTTAATACTAATATATTTGTGCTTTCGTTGTATAAATAAGATATTTAATCTAGCCCTTAGGATGATCCAAATATATAGTCGAAACGTTGTTGTGATTATAATGACCAATAACGGTTTTAGTCCTAAATGAGGAATGTTTGTTGATGTATCGAGTGTTGATATGTATATCCTATTTGCATTTTATTGTCATTAATGTTATTATGATACTCGTATTCTGATCAATTTTCATCATAATATCAAACAAAAGTTTTGCAGTAAATTACCACACCCAGTATACTCACACACTATATACTGTTTTGAACATGAAAATACACCATGCACCCACAGACACATCAAGAAATCTTAAAATATATGTACCTGTATAAAAGGTAAGTTAATAATTTTGTATGATAAAATTTGTGAACGTCCATGTCTAAAAATGAAAACACATGATTGATGTGGAATTTCAATATTTTCATGATGTCTTTGATATCCTTACTTATTATACTATGGTGCGTTGAAGAGAGTGGTGTTTATAAGTTGGATGATGGAATTGATGGTCGTGGCAGCGAAACCAATGGTACAATTGAGATGGAATCGATATCCCTGGCCACACAATGACGATGGTTGGAGCAATTTCACAATGCAGAAAGGCGACCTCTCCCATTCGCTCTGTTCTCTTGTGAGCACAGCTGTCGCACGTTGCCTGCTGCTACTGCGGGGGGTCTGTGACATTTTTGGGTCGCGCAGCCTTCCGCCCTTTCCATGGCTGCCTGTCCCCCGCGGGATGATTCAGGTGCCACGGCTAGCGACCTTCCTCCCCCCTCTTCTTTCCCCAGGTCCGATTTCCAAGTAGCGTCCATTCACAAGATCTCTTCTCTTTTTTTTCTCTCTTCTGAGGGTACTTCGGTGGGATGAAGTCACCATTGTCGCGGCAATCGCGGTAGCGGAGAGATGACAATCATGGCTAGCATTGTCGACGTGGATTCTCCCACTCGACGATAATCATTGTTCCGCATTAAACGGCATTTCCCTTCTCGCGATTACTTCTCCCAATATTGTGGCACTTACAGAATAAAACATCCAGGTGTTAGCTTTGTGCTCGTCCCAGAGGGAGGTCCTCTTTTCGTCATATTTCCTTCGCGCTACGGAAGCGTCCATGAAATGCGGCTCTTTTGTAAGTGAAATCCATGGCACGAAAGGCGCGGCTGCTGTTATTACCGTGTATTTCTCGGCGGAGTGCTAAGTAGGATCGTGTCAGATTGCGGGCGCCGCGGCGGCTACAAGCACGCGGTGGAGACACAGGGGTGCGCGGTTGGTTTCCGGGGGGGATGGGTTGAAAGAGGGGGGTGCAAAGAGGAGGGGGAGTAGGAAGCACAGACTTTGCGGTCGACGCCGCCGGAAGCGGATTTTGCGAGTTGCGGCGTCTTTCTCTCTCGCTCCGACTTGACCACCACCGCCAACCCGGCACCGTCAGTCGCGAAGGATGAATGATGTTGCAAGCGACGGTAACAAGAAGATCAGTTTTGACAGAGATTGCCCGTTTGGAAGAAAAGGATTGACAGGAATTGCGACGTGGCGCTGGGAAATATTATATGTGTCGTTTTGAGTTATTGCGCCACACGAGAGGATACGAGTTTTAAAGATATCTGCGTTCGTCGTTAACGAACACACAAAAGAAGTTTTCGCCGGATTTTTATACCGTCTAGTATCAAAAATAAAAGTTTATATACACATGAGTCCCATCCGATAAATACACCACTTAATCGTAAAACCAGGATTGCGGAGAACGCTGGAACGAGTAACGCTGGAATCTAATAGAAAATACAAATGAATTTATCGAAATTGAAGCCGTGATTGAGTTTTAAATGAAAACATGCTCTTTGTATTTTTCGCTGATACATGCTATCAAATTGGGAAACGTGCTATTTTATGTGTTATGTGCTATGGTTTATGTACAGAATAGCAACAAGAATAAGACTATAGACGTTCACAATAGCAATCATAAATGTAGGTTCTAAAATATTTATTTTCTTCCCTTTTCGACTATGAATACTCAATTTGTAGCAGCCAAAATAAGAGTTAAATTGCGAGCAGGAAAAACAATTTCGTCAAAACTAATTATTTATTAGAAATTAATAATAATTAGTGGAATAAGAGGAAATATAATTCCTAAGACCACACTTCTCGGTTTTCCCATGAGAATAATAACTTCGCTTGAGCAATAAAACGAATTTAATTTATCTATAATTTCACTTACTGAATCTATAATTTAATTTCTCTAGAGTGATTGTTATTAATATTGTCCCTTTGAAATCAATACAAATAAACTGTCGACACACAATTAGTACTTTTTAAGAGAAAGAGAAAATCTTTTCATTTTGTTTTAGTAAAACTGAAACTATTATGGGTAGCTTATTCATGAATCATTTTAACGTAAAACTACGATTGAGTTGACCCCTGATCGTAAATTTTATTGGGTGCGCTGGAGTTTTCTTAAATTCAATTATGTATACGAGCTGTAGTTTGCGAATTGGAGCAAGTGAGCAGGTGGGAAGTTTATCCATGTAAGTTATAAAGCCATGTCAGTTAGAAAGATACCATTAATATTTAGTTTAATATTGATAGTGTTTTATTAATACACGGACGTCTGACACGTAACCATCATCATTCAACAAACAACTAAAAAGTTTCTACAGTTATCTGTAGTTTCTTACCTCGCGAAAGAGCGATTAAACAAAAATAATATTGGTCGAAAGAATTAAAAGGATTTTCCAATTATACAGGAGAAGAGAAAGTATCATATTATATTTTTGAAAATACATCGAAATATTTGCAGATATGAAATCGCTGCTGAGTTTGTTGATACTCCTTGCCACGTTGAATACGCTTCTCGAGATCCAACCTACCCAAAATTGAGTACAAATTGCGAAAATCACGTTTCTGGATTTAAGTCGCAGTACAGTGAGCTCATCGTCACAATCGTTTTCTGTAAGTCTCGAACTTTCATTGCATATACATCGATTAAAAAAATGTATATTATTTATATTGAGAGATCTTATGCACATAATCTCCAAAACGTTGCAAATAACACTTTTTTACGCTTCATTTCGGTGATATTCTCGTAAGAGCTTACACTCAAGTGTTTAGTGTTAGCACAAAAGAACAATTAAGTTTTGTTTCGTTTCAGTATGAGTCCGAAGAGTGAATAGATTTTTAATTCTTCTTCAAAAGATCTTTTCCTTAAGTGTTTTTTTTTTCAATTAATTTCAAATTTGTTTCTGAAACATATCGACAAATCCCTAAGCGACTGTGGGGGTGAAGTCTATTTTAGAGCCTCTAATTTCAAGTTATAATTTGGACACATTAGTTCTTATTCTCCCGTGCGTAGTCTTTCTTTATCTTGACACCATAGGTACATCGTACACGCGCGTCTTCAATCTTTCCCTGTAGATGTACTTTGTTTTCTCTCCACCCACACTCTGCAGGGCGTTGTCTCCTTTTCGCGTGCTTATACGCATCTGCTATTGTCGCTCAAATTACATAAATCACCCTGGGGCCACCTCTCCCTCTTTCCTTGTGCCCTCTCTTCACAGTCATTTCACCCTTGCGTATTCGCTCGCGAAGCATCGCTTTCCAGAAATGATAATAATAAAAGGGCGCCCGTCTCTTCTATGTAAATAGAGGAGAGACGCACTTCGCCAGAGAGAAGCCGAATAACGAGCGATGGCAATTATTTGGTGGCTACGGAGAAAAACAGACGATGGGGCGCAAACAAACAGATGCAAGAGACTCGGAGGATGACGTCGGGATGAGGAGGATTTGCCAGGGTGGTACGATGCCTCCGGTCGATGCAGAAGAATGACGGAAGAGCTATACCTCTCGTTTACCAAAGTTGCGGAGTTTTGTGCGACCGAACAAATGTAAATTTTTCGAGAACGAAAATGGCGCATATTCCAGACTCTTCGTGGAGAAGTTAGATATTAGTTTGAAAGAATTTTTGTTGTCCGCTTAAAATTGCCAACGCAAGGAATAATATTCATTGAAGTGTACTACATGTAAAATATTTTTTTCATGAATGAGATGACCTAATTTAGTGTTTTTATAATGAAACGATTCAAAATTTATTGCTTTATTGATAATTTATGGATGAGAAATGAAATGCGTTTGGAGGGCAATAATTGTGAGTTTATCATATCTCAAGTAGTTATAGTTTTACACGGTGTAGTTTCCCCTTGGCACAGATTTAGTTGTTTATTACTCAATTATCCTTTGATATCCGCGTTATCCTTGCTAAAGCACGTTCAACGAAAAACATCTCTATTTTTGATATGTGTTTCTTGAGGAAGTCATGTTCAACAATTCGTGCGAATTTAAATATAGGAATGGCATTTTTATTCTCCAAAGAATGTAGTTTTAATTTTATGTTTTGTTGATATATTACGGATCGAGTGTCGAGCAGAATATACAAACATGAATGCACCTCGGGCAAATATTAAATACAAATGGAAGAATGAATGCCTCTATGGAATCCACCTACGAAATAATTTGACATGAATTACTTTCTTTTTTTACTTCACGCGCACCGAGCACTCCGTACCACTCTGCTAAATAAAACACAAAGTACTCAGGTATTTGTTTATTTATGAATATTATGCTGGCAATTATTACGCCAGCGGAACTGGTGGTTAATATACACGAGGGCTTCAAAGCTTTCGACTCAGCGTGTAGTCACATTTACCTTTGCATTCCACGTTCTCCTGACAATGGCGAACTTTATTTCTATATGAAAAATCGCTATGTTGGAGTCAAATTAATCATTATCATGAATACAGTTTTCTTCTAAACGGCTTATTGTATTTGCACGTGGATTTAAACAAAAATATACTTTAAATTAAACCACTTTACATTTTACGCATTAAAAATTCGAAAATTTACGAGAGCAAAGCCTATCTGAGTCCTTGCTGGTTCCCTCGTATAAATTTTATAATTTTAAATCCTTATGTTAATTAGACTAATTTAAGTATATACCCGGAAAATGAACGAAAATACGATTAACTGCTAAAAAGACGTGTACAAATATTTTGAGCTGTAATATTTAAGTAAGTAGTAATATCATGAAAGAAAAAGTTTTTCGTTACATTGATTACGCGATATTTGATGGAAAAGTTGATGAAAATAAACAAAAAAAATTGGGACTACTCCAAAGAGTATGATCTCTAGTGTGGAATGATTCCAAAACTTGTATTTTATGTTTCTCAGAGAGTACAAAAAATGTTTAAAATAATAACTGTTTGATAAAATAACATTTGAGTACATTCTGAGACTATATGACTCAGATTTTGAATTATTCTACTCCAGAATCGAATTAAGAAATAAAGAAATATTTTAGTGAAGAAATTGTATCCCATTGCTTCGCGTATATTTCTCATAACCTTTAGAGTAGATGTAGGGAATAAATTTTAAATGTTATGAAATTACGTACATATTTTGTTCATGGTTCATAGATATTCATTTGTTGAATGATGTCCTGTTTTTAAATATCTTTATAGCACAAAATGGAATTAATTATTTAAAATTTTAATGAATTTACTGTTTGAACCTAAATATAGTTTGACAAATTTTTTATTTTTTCACAAATCCAATCCAATTCTGTACCTTAAAAAATTGAAGGAACCTAAGAAATCTATTGGTTTCTGCTTCCCTTAGTCTGACAATCAATCTCAATTCCTCGTGTATTACGATGTGAGCCTCTGCTGGCGAGGAACAGATATATGGTTCTCTTCAAGACGATTGGTTGAGGTCGGATTTTTCGAAGACGTCTAAGATTTTGAACACTCGATAAGTATATATTGTTCTTGGAAGATTCCCTTCGTTAACTTCTAAGTTCTCTGGTAAATTTAACTTGAGAAGCGTATTCATTCGCTTTGCACTCCACAGTTCATTTTGAGATAAAATTACGATTAAAAACTTGGAGACTAACGTCCACATTTCTATTCGAAAGAAGTAAATTTGAGGATAAGCTGCCTCGAGGAAAAAGTTTCCAATTTATTTTAATCAATGTTCATAAATATTTTTAATTAGACGAGTGTCCGCAGCTTTGATCGCGGTAACTGTGTTTGTTCAGCCTTTATAATTAAATTGCAATTGGTGTACTATTTCTCGAATTGCAAAAAAATATCTTAAATTACATACGAAATGTTACATTTTGTATTTCGTTGTAACATTTGGTTTCGTTATAAGCTTTTTATCCGCTGAATTTCACCAGAATTAGTATTATTGTGAAGGGTTTTCTCGTTCACTCTCATATTTGTTATATTAGTAAGAATTATTTAGAAAATAGTGTAACTTGCCTGTTATTTATCAAATGAATCCATTTTCTAAATTATTGTGTATGTGAAGTATTATATTGATGATAAAGATATTCAGAGTTCGTTTCTCAGATGTCAGTAACGAGTTCTATGCGTGGAAATCGAGATTCGCGATTGGAACGTTTCTTCTCACGAAAAGTTTCAGTATAAGAAATGAGAAATTTGATCCATCATGCGTGTACATCTGTAGCAATTTACGTCTGGAGACGAAATTTCACACACGCTCAACGGGAGAATGCTCCGAGACAGCTGACGTTCGCCAGACAACTGAGCAACGGCGACAGCAGCGTTTCAACAGCTCTCCGTCCACAGCGTTACTGGTCGCCGCCTGCCTTCGTCTCGCGCCGCGGAGGCGGGGGATGCTGAATCGCTAAGTTTCCAATCAACCCCACTCTGTTACTTCACCTTCTCGTACGTCTTGTCTCGAACCCTTCCCCCGCTACATCACTGTTCCGTGAGCTAACGCGTAGCTCCGCCAGCACTTGGTAACTAGTTGAACACTTCGGAAACTTCTGGAAACACGCTTCTTTGCTCCTCCTCATCCTCCTCTTCCCCAGTCACTATGTTTCCTCGTCTCATAACATTTTTGTCTCCGTGTAACCTTTTTTTTATTTCCTCTATTTCATCTCATATCACCCTCTCACCAGCTCTCGGAATCTCTTTACTCCCATCTCCGGTTCTTCCCCGTTTCCCTTCCTCTCTTCCCATTGTCCCTCGTTCTCTTTCATTACGCAGTGTCACCTCGCAATGGAATACAGCCCTGGCTTTGCTTCTGTTAATTGCGAAGTTTAAAATATTCAGGACCTAATAGCAGCGAGACAATTGAGACCCTAAGTAGCAGGATATTGAACGCGACGCCACGTGCGTAGCGCGACGAAACAAGTGACAGTCTGTGACGCAATGCCTATTCATGCGTTGAAGACTCGTCCTACACTGGAGGAGAATAGAGGTACGGAGATATTGAGACTCGCGTAACTCACTTCCTGACACGAACTGCGCGACGTTGTCAATGCGTTGCTTAAGTCCAAGTGCGTTTGCTATTTTAATCTACGCTGCAAATAAATTTAGGTATAAATGTTACTTTGGAAACGAGTCAATTAAAATTGTAAATTATGTATAAAAATTGTAAATTATGTATAAGAAGGTCAACCTGAATTTAACTAATATTCTGTATGGAAATATATATTTTTTTAATGGAGCAAGACCTGAATTAAATGACAGATATTACTTTCCCCATATCTTCTAGTTGGAGGCAAGTTTCATTCGGTTTCGTGTTTAGCATTAAACAATGTACACAGAACATCAGAACATTTATGAATGAATGTGTTATGAATCTATTATCATTGTTTATCATTTACCATATGCATTCATTAGTGCGGACTCAAGAAGTCAAGTTACGTCCACTTCAAATAAATGTGTCATGTAACGTCTTTTATTGATGCAATATTTAAATTTCATTTCGGCAAGGAAAAAAGGAAAAAAATAATAGAAAACCACAAAACATCTCTTAATGATCTTATGTACAATACTGCATTTGTATTGTCAACTTTCGATAGCGAGAAAAGAAATAAAACAAATTGCGGAATATTTTGCATATTAATATGTATATTTTTAAAAGATTAAAGTCCATGGCTAACACAGCCGGTGAACATGCAAATATAATAGTCGTAACAAACTATAGCCAAGAATATAAGATTTTTTTCACCTCGATTAACATTGTTTAAACATTTCATAGGCAACAGAAATTTTGCAAAATAAATGTCAGGAATTAATTCTTTACCACTAAGTGATTTTTTTCCTTGCCATGCATCATCTCTTCGTCCGACGGGTATTTAACGGAAATAGGAATTTTGTCCGTTGCCGTTGAGAAAAATGAGGTCACTATGGTCAGTTACAATAATAATGTATGGTTTTGACGATTTGAAATTAGTTTTTGTGCCATATTTTAGAAGATTGAACTAGTTTATATTTTATTCAGACCTTTTTTCCATTAATACTGGTTAACTCAACAATAATATGTATTTACAATAGGTATGTTTTAATGATCTATAAATTTTATTACGGAATTAATAGTTTAAATTGGAGCAGTTTATTTAATGCTGATATTTTTATTTTAAATATTGAAATTATTTAGACAGTTTAATTATTTGATACACAGAGAGACTCTTAAAGGCTATTCATTCCCTTACATCGTGGGAACAAATATTTAGATTAAATACATCCAAAATATTATTCAATTGAGAAGTATATTTCCAATCACGACACTTGTTCGTTCTTACGGAAATGAATAAATGAAATTTATAAAATATTTGCTCGGTTATCCTTCACACGGACACTCGCGCTGATATTTATATTATTTTTAACTTAGAAAAATTTGAGCTTATATTTATGCATTTTTTCATTTACCCAAAAAGATATGCTTTCTGATTGCCAAGAATATTTGATAACCATTACTTTTATAATTGCATTCTTATTCCTATATGAAATTATAAGAACTCATTGTAATAAACCTTCATCGCCATAGCCATCTCATTTCCATTATCAAAATCTAAGAAAGGAAAGGAAACAAAGTGTGGATTATTAGAAGGTAGCCTCATTACAGCAAGTTCTGTTTAGAGGTGCTTAGCCATAATTCACACGGTGCACGTAATATTAATAACTTGTTGTATTAAGCGTAAGTTTAGTTGCAAATTTTGGGGGGGAAAATGAGATCGACGTTTTTATGTAATGATAATTTCTACATACGCAGCTTGAAAATAAATATACTTAATGATTGATTCTTGAAATTCGCTTCTTGTTTTTCGTTGTAAATCCTTCTCCTCCTCTACCTTGGTCTTCACTGTTGCATACTCCACCACACAGGTTCCTATGCGTCGTTTCCCTTAATGATACTTGAAAGATTCAACACGAGCGCTCGAGCCTCGCCATTAGTACCTCTGTTCGCGGCCATTTGCATAAAGTCGCGTAAAATACACTTGACGTAATGTCGACCATGCAGTTTGGACCCGAGGCAGGTACGGAGTAGCAAAGTGAATACTCAATCGGCGTGTCTCTGATCGTTCGTTTATCATGAGCTGTGAATACATGTTAATAGGGACACCGAGCTGTTTAAGTTGATGAGAAGAGAGATGGTGAGTTAGAGGCAGAAAATTGAAATAAATATTAAGGTAGATTGTGTTTTACGGGTGAGAACGTGTGAAAATTAAGAGTTTCCTGTTGTAAAGGAGAAGCTAAGGATTATTTTACATTTTAACATATTTCTTTGAAGGCGTAGTTTATGACTCTTCTGAGTTACCATCTTATTTTGGAGATTTGAATGTAGTACAATGTTTGGGTTAAATATTTGGCGAATTAAATGTTATGTGAATACAATAAGATACATGGAAGAATAACAGTGAACATCTAAACGACAAAAATATTCCTCTGAAGACATATTTTTGTTATATTTTTAATACTGGACATCATGTAGCGAAGATGTAACCCAATCTTGTAGTTGATGTTTGTAACGTTTGTCGAAACGTCTTAAACTAGAAGATGATTTTATATTATTAAGAAATTATTATTTTCGATACTACATTTTCTTCAATTATCGTTCAGGATTTGCGCAATAGATACTTCGGTTTTTTTTTCTCGAAAACGCATCAAACGATTTTGATAAAAATTCACAGATTAGATGCGCTTTAGGATGACATAGATCTAATTTTCGAGTAGTATCGTCGTATTTCTTTCCTTCAGTCAATCATCCCCACAGGTGCAAAAACCGAACTCGCTAAAGTATCTCGAACCTTAGGTTGCCGTTTCCGTCCAATGTGTCTTTTTTCATGCGCCTGACTCTCGAGATTCATCTATATCATGTCATAGAACGTATCACAAATCGTTGAAAGATTAATGTAGATCATTTTATCCGAGTAACGATTTTTATTACTTAAACCATGATTTCGTTGTATTTACCTATTTCTCACCGGACACTAACCCAAAAATATATATTTTCATGCGATATGCAAACAAGAATATTCGACAGTAAAATACATATAAAATCCAACGTAAAAAAATATGAAACACTGATCGTATTATAAGTTTGAGTGAACATTCTACATAAGCATCTTTATTACTTAGGATAATATTTCAGCAAGATATTTACTTTCTAGATTTCTTTTCATATTTGCTGCTCTGGAAAATACTTTTGGACGTTATGACTCACTCAGATAATTTACTTTGTCCTCAATGTTATTTACTTTCTAAATACAATGGACCTCCCAACGATTAAACTACCCAGTAGAAAGAAAGCGTAGTAGACATAATCATAAAAGAATGTTTGGATACAATGTCGAGAAAGACTTGAATATTCAGCGTAATGCTGCATATCGCCTCCCTTGGGGAGGTAGCGTTTGTGGTTGGCGAAAAACTTGTGTCGTTAGCAACCGTAGGAAGAGCGTTTTTGTGCCAGAGCAGCAGTTTCCTCTTATTATATTATCTTAACGCACTGCTTTTTACCATTTCTCTTCACAAAAATATATGACATGAATGTCATTAAAGTAAACTGAACGAGAAATGTTGTGTCCCAAATTTTTTTTGTCGACATTGTTCAAGGATTTAATTTTTAAAAGCTAAAACGAGAGTTTTATTAAGTGTATATATTGTTAGTGTTCCTCACCTAATTTTAAATTCCGAAGCTCTTTTGAAGATTAACATGCTTGGACATTCCATACGGTAAATACTTTGTCATAATGAAATCACTAACATCCGCTAAAAAAAGGATATCCAATCTCATGTAACGTTAAATTGTTAGTTGTTTCAAGCTTCTCTGAATTTCAAATATAACTTGTGGGAAGAGATCACAAAACGCTCCTGGAGCAAGTTTGTTTTGTGATCAATTTCTGTATTTCTTGTTATTTCTGCAACATGCTTTAAACATCGAAGACAAACAAGGCGAGAACTACCTACCTTTCTCTTCGTCTGTTTAATCCCACGAACCCGAGTGGTGCTAAAAAGAGGTCGGCGGAATTTAACGCTCGTGTACCACCTACATTCCCAGATGAATCTAAAGTGTGTTTTTCTTATCTCGACCTCATTTCATCGATAACATTACATTGGCGTTCTACGAAATTGGAAACAAAAGGACAATATCCTTATTATTGACATATAATTTGAACTAACTGTAATTTTTATTTTAACATTTGTATGTAACTCCAAGTCATAAAATGAGCTATATTTACCATTTACTCATTTCTTGTAAAATATAAATTTGTCTAGGAAGTAAACTTGTATTCCTAACGTTTCCCCATTCAAAATACGTATTCCGTTCTTCAGATTATTTATGTAAACATAATTAAATCCAATCATCACCATGACATATTAAACTGTTTTACCTGTAGATGAAAGAATTGAAGTAAGATATTCTAATGTTGTACCCATAAGCGTGAAAAATAGTCATATTGACATGAGATATAATTTTACGTCAAGATCCACGATCATCAAACTAGTAACAAACATATACAACGGTAATTCAAGATATACAACGGAACGTAATAAACATACGAATAGACGAACGTTTATCGACGTTATCGTGCCGTGACCTTTAAGGCAGCTTGTGAATTAACTAAACTCTGTCTTCATCGAACAGTGAGTTGTATCACTTCAAATGTAGATTAGGTACTTTTGAATTCAATTTGTGGTTAACGCAAATGATAACAGAAATGAAATGCTGTTAAAATGTGAGATAACGAACTCATCCCGGTCCAGATGTAATTGATGTGACGTTAAAATGTTAGATAATGAACTCATTCCGGTCCAGAAAATATGATACCTCATTTGTGGCGATTGGTTGCGGTGAATGATGGGAGAAAAAGGGATGTGTACAAATTTACCTTTATATCTGTCACATCGATAACTGTCACTCAGTGATGAAGCCTATCCCCGTACCACTTTGTAATTTTGTAATGGTAAATTCCCTTTTAGTAGAACAATATACTCTCCGGATTGAGGAACGAATATGAATTTTACAATTTTAGATAGTCTGAGGAGGAGTTTTATTCAAAAGTCGAATAATTTTATATGCTTTTTGGAATGACAGTTGACAATGAAGAAACTTCTGATGGATATTATGGGAAAGAATATACTTCTAAAAATATTTTCAATGATGCGCGTTCGTAATGATCGTTGCTTAATTTCTTTTATCATGCTCTATACATGCTTATCTGCTCAAGCAGCAGGTGCAGAACTGAAGTGTTTTGCGTTGTTGCATGCACTCTTTCCTTATCCTTTCAACATCTCTTACCAGAAGAATATTCCTCCGCTCACCAAGGCGAGACTCAAGAAAATCCGAAACACATCACTGCGTTGGTGCACCTGACGGGAAGTTGGCGCGCCGAAGTTGCTCCCTGCGCCAGCCGGCGCCTTATGAATTCTTCGCCTTGTCTCCAGCACCCGCTTCATTACGCCCCTCCCATTTCCCTCCGCAGGAAGGCAAGGAGTGAAGAACAGGAGTGTGAGGGATATTGGGGTGGGGGGAGGGAGCGAAGTTTTGCAGCATTCCGCGAGAGGCAGCATCAGATGAATCTCGCGTCCGTTACGGTTTAAACTTGGTTAAGTTTCCGCCACGGCTGTGGTAGCGCCATTTAATTGGCCCAATTTCGCTTTGGAGATGGCCGCCCTTAGGGTCTTTCGGTGAGCGAGGCAGGTAAGAGAGACATTAAACTGGAAAAGACCTTTCAAACTCTTTTGACCTACATCAATTTCTAGGGTTCCATTTGCTAATTGCTTCCTTTACTGTTATTTTAATTATTATTTCCCTCGTTTACTCACAAAACTTTTTCGAAATTATCTTAAATGTATAACGAATTTTATTTACATGTTCAGAAAAGTGTAAATCTTAAGCATTTTGCTGTAAGAATGTTACAATTCCACTCCGAAATATTTTGTACCCGATACAGGTTTAATGAATAATAAATTTAGTTAGGGACTTGAAAATATACATCTACCTCACTCGAAAACTTCAGCTTTGATAGTCTCATTGTTTCATTGCGTAATCATCAATCGTTGCCAATTTTGATGGTCCTTGAGATAGACTTGGTTCAAATAATATCATCAGTTCTCTTCCGTGATTACACTTCTCTTCCGTTGGTTCCTCTTCCATCAGATCCGCCTTCCTTGTTTCTGCTCTCTGGGCAGTCGTCAGGTGGCGCCACTCCGCCGACGGCTTGAAACAGTCGATTTCGGCGAATCGTCACGTCCACGCGTAACAAGTACACTCGGACAGTGTAGGGCGTCTGCGTCAAGACACGCGTTTAAGAGATCCTCTATCCTTTCCGCTTGTTTGCGCTTGAATTGAAGTGCCACTGAATCGGGTGAAAACTGCTGCAGGCGTCGTTTGATTGCAGTTGTTTCGTCTCCGTCGAACTCGGTAGGTGTTCTCGGCTTCAGAGAGATTGATGTGGAATGTGAAACTAGTCAATCCCCCGGCGAACGTTAACATGTTTTTTACAGTCAATTTTTTGGAATTTTACTGTTAGTCCAGTTTGTTTTATATTTGTTCTCGAAAATACTGATTGAAATTCATTTGTAGATTAGAAGATATTCACTTGTTCTAAATTTGATGGTATGTACATTTTCATTATAATCATTTTAATTCCTCCTGTCCATTCCACATCTTAATATACTGAGTCACATTGTTTAATAGTTTAGTTAACATTTTCGTTCTCTAAGTTTGAGTTGCATATGCACATTTTCGTGGCGTTGAGCTCACTTCGCTTTTGTCAAAAGAAGAGCGTGTAATCAAAAGGCCGTCCGTCTCCCTTCTGCCACTGATTCCCAAACAGTCGCATTCCAGCAAGCGGCCGCTCGGGAGCCATAGAAGCGCCGCCGGCGCTAACGCTCCCCGAAGAACACGAAATTGTGTGAACTGGGGAGAAAAGTCGTAAGAAAAGGTATAAAAATATAAAAAGGTTCTTCGTCAATAGTGGGGGAAAACACGACCTGGAGAGATAGAGGAAACTGGAAGTAAAGAACAAGGAAAGGCTACAGAAGGGACAAAACAAGTGTATATGCGCGGATGTAGTCGATGGGAAATGAGAATTGGGGAGAATGTGCGTTAGTAGATCTCAGAGGTCGGGAATCACGAAGGAAGGAGAAGTAGAGGTGCTTGGGAAGAGAACTGATGGTTCTGGACACGGGCGAGAAAGTAACTTATGAAATGTTTCCCGCGGGTCCACCTCTTGCCTTGTGCACTCTCACTCCCTCTTCAGCGGATTCTGGCGCACAAGTCTCACTTCGATCGTGTACTACAAATCTTTTAATAGCGGTGTCGCTGCTCCAGGCGGAGAGGTGAACTTACTTCGCAGTCGTTGGATTAGGTTTTTACTTTCTTTTGTTGAGTTCTCACTTCAAACACTCTAGAGTTGGTCGTTTACTCGTATTTTGTCAGTACATATGAATCCCAATATTACTCTCTCACCTGTAACAGTAAGTATTCTTGCACATTGTATCGTGTCTTGTGGATCGTCATGGATTCACTTCATTGTCATACGATTATGTTTACAGGTATCGATTGAGACCCAACTGTAGACTTCCATTGCATGGCAAGGTCTTCGGAATACCCCAACCTCTGTGGAGTTGATGAATATTTGTAGGAGTTTCTTCAACACATTTATTTATCTACTTTCGTCATATCATTCAGTTCACTTCCCGCCTCTTTTCCTCAGCTTCATCGACTTGTTCCTTCTCTCTTTCTCTGTTCCTTCTTCTCTCGTCTGCTCTACATATCCTTCCCTCACAGCTCCCCAGAGTTCCTCGGCTCGCTCCCTCTCTCCCCATCGCCTGCCCGCCACCCTCGCTTCCTGCGCTGTCCGAATTTACTGCTCGTTCGGCGCCGTCCTCCCTCTACCCATCGACGGCGGAGGTCCTTCTGCGGATTGCGATGGGCTTTGAGAACGATGGTTTGTGTCCGCTACGGTCCTTTCAGCGAGTAGTCTTACGTGACCCTTGCGCCTCGCTTACTCTAAACACGATTGCGCGCTCAAGAACGGCGCTTCAACGTTGGCCGGAGGGAATTCTTTCATCATCTCGAAACAGTAAATCAGAAGAGAGATTTTTTTTTTCATCATAAGTGTGAATCACTTTTAAATATTGACTGATATCTTTGTCATATTCTTCTTATATCCATGTAATTATTAATGTATAAATGCATAACCTTAAGCGTGTCTGTCTGTTTGTTACCTGATCACGACTAAACTACTTAACATATCGTGATGAAATTTTGTGACGAAATAGTTTAAATGTTCAGGATAAACATAGGCTAACTTTAATTTTTTTAATGTGTTATAAAAAAAGAAAAAAAAATGCTTTTTGACAATAAATGTCGATAAAACCGAAAAAAAACAGACAGTTATATTCCCTTAAGCTGCACAAACGGGTAGAGATAGATGATAACTATTAATGGCTATATTGTTTGCCTCAAAGAGTTCTACAAAAAGGTTCGTGATGGCAAATGTAAATCCACAAAAATTAATCTGAATTATCAATAAAACGTTATAAAAATAAAAGTGTTAAAAGTATTTCAATTTAAGAGAGAGATTAAGAAATCAATCCTCGTCAAATTTTTGTGAATTTAACAAAGATAAAAAATATTTAAATATTAAAATTTTGACGAAATGTTTAGATTTTACAAGAATAGTAATGAAATGATGCAACCGCGTCATGCCTCGGAAGCGAAAATTAGACTGACGCAGCTCCCACAAGATGGTGTAGCGTATATAATCAAGTTTTGTATTAAATTTGTATTATTATAAATTTGAAAAGTTAGAATGCTGTATATGCTTTTAAAAAAACCTCAGGAAAAAGTATTTTGATCTTACAATAATATCCCGAGCAACGCCATGTAATCAACTAGTACTACTATAATCTAATTTATGATGATGAATGTGTGGTTCGATAACCTGCTAAAAAATCTATACAAACCAAGGGATATTTCCAAAACGTCAGTAATTTGTCCAAATAGTTTAGACTATCCAATAAGCAATATACAAATTTGATACTGGGAATGGATATTTACGCGCGAAAGCACTATGCGGGTAATAGCTGTTTATGTAATGATGGTGTTGCTCAGACAGGTTGGTGATTTCTGTGGAACTATCTTTTCATCAAACTTAATGAATACGTCCAAGAGGGACAATTTAAACTCCTGGACGACGATGGGTGGGTCAATCCGAAGTCAGTTCATAAAATACCTTCTTGTATCTTTATCAAAGTCATTACTTCTATCTTGACAAAAAGTGCTGCATTGATATAGGTCATATATTCATGAACGCACCATAATAATTTAATGTTTATTTTCATCAATTTATTTCATGTTTGAATTTGCAACTTGGATGTGTGAGACGTATCAGTAGATTTTCTCCGTGAAAATATGTTCGGATTTCAAGGTGCTCCTTTAAGCAAACATCTCAATAATATCCTTTTCAGTGTGTTTCTAACATTGCTCCAACGACCTCGTAAATTACACATTTCACTTACTGTTTGTCTGACTGTATAAAAGATATGAGGAGAAAAGAATTAGGAGAATGTAATCAGAGAATCTCCCCAGGGTAATGGTGCACAATCCGAGACCTAATGTCTATACAACGAAATACCTTGTGTCTGAGAGGAGACATTGTTGATATCAAGGTAGGATTCAGAAAGGGAGTTCACACCTGAAAAACTATTTTTGAACATAACTAAAATATTATATTGTAATTATTATTAATAATAATATTAACATTGCATTAACATTTTACTTTCAAAGTATTCAATCAGTTTAATTTAGTAAATATAAAGTTGTTTTATTATAATTTGTAAAACTTTTCGTTTTTGAATAACATAAACCATCGATTCATCCCTCCACGAAGTCGAATGAGTTTTTTGATATCCTGATTACGGATAAATAAAGTTGTGGAGTTTATGTTGGAACACAGAACATAATGATAAAATTACATTCATTTCTTAGATTTAGGAAGTAAGTTAACAATACAATTTTTATTGTTTGATAATCCTCTTAAAGTTGCTTATTTTATTTCAAAAAGTGTTCAAACCAACTTTTATGATAATAAATTATTAATTAATTATGATTTAAAATATTACTCGGCGTATCATACTGCCGCCAAATTGCTACTAGATAGTCACGTAATTCTAAGCAGTTAAAGTATGATGTAGAAGATAAACTCCATCTGCATTCTTCTCCCAGGTTTTGAGTTTGGGTCCATATGCTTTTTCGCTCGTCTTCTCTGGTTCGCAAAAGTCAGAGAAAAATCAATTTTCTCACTGAATTTTGGAGTTAACTACCCTGCGGAGTGCATTTCTCCACGATGTTCTCCACATTTATTTTTATCGAATTAATTTTTTTATCAATCTTATTATATTATTAACTTGTTCAAATTGTATACATTTCATTTAAAATACAAATTTTCATTAAATCCTACATTATCATTTTTACAATATTTTTGTATCTTTGCAAGTCGGTGTCCTCATGTTTTTCATAATCCCTTTAAATTCTGTTAGACTTGATATGATCGTGATTCTAGTCATGCATAACAACGAATTCGACAAACAAGATTATTCTACCGTGTTAATGCAATGGGTTGTCTATAATTGAATTAGATTTAAACGCTGCCTTGCCTTTTTTTCGCTGTTTCGTCAACTGTATTCAGTTTAAACCATGATGTGGAGAAAAGTTCAATTTACGTAAATCTATTATTGTGAACGATAATAATGAGTTCGCTTTATTAGTCTGGAAACTTAATGTGTGTTTCGAAGCCATTTTCTCACACTACCTTTTCAAATCGAAATTTAAAAATACCTGTATCATTCTGAGTATATCGTATACTGTACAATATACTTAGGTTAATGCATTTTAAATTACAATGAACATTAAATATATATGGGGAAATATAACTGAAAATATTTCCTCTTGTGAGTGGAGACGAATTATACGAATGCGTATTTGACATCTCGTTAAACATATCGTGAAAAAAATACGATTGCATTTTGAAATAGAAATCTGAGTATTTAAAAAAAAAAAATTCATTACCTTGTAATAAACGCTAATTGTATAATTAACTTCTGAAAATATTTTTTTCATGAAAAATCTGCACTGATGTACTAAAAAAAATTTAATTTTTACAATATTTATTGCTGATTAATTTAATATTTATTGACCAATTTTGTCTTTGGTTTTGCCCAAAAGGGTAGTAAGTTCAAACATTATGAACGATTTCCTTGGATATGTAAGTTATTTAAGTTTTTTTATCAAACACCTTAAGTAATGGATGAAGATATTTTATAAATTACCCTGAATAAAAATTATTCTTAAATGATTTCGATTAAAATAATTCAAGGTGATTAAGAAAAAGGATCATCAATGTTTTTATTTTTCTAACATAATTTTGTCCCGTAATTCGGAAGTAAATAAAGTTAACAATATACATGGAACGTTTCAATATTTTCATTTACGAAAAAAATGGTAATTCTGTAACTTCCGGACATACAACACAGTGTACACTCATCAAACAATATATATACAAGTATTACATTATTTGAAAGAGTTAGAACGAGAAGAGATAAGAGTGTCTGGAAAACGGAAAGGAGAAGTTGATGCAACTGGTGGCACTTGTTCAGCAAAAGCTGCTCCATTTGCGCATCGGTGGTGTAAGACGAGATGGTCGCTGCTGCTGTTTCCTCTCGTTCGTTCCGGGCGCGTGAGAACTGAGGATGCCCGGTGGTCCAGACAGCGCGTCCCTCGCAGCAGCGGGTGGGCAGGCGGCGGGCAGGCAGGCATCGGTTCCTGTGGCTGACACCTTCTGCCACCGCTGCACACCCAGCCACCAGGGGAATGAGGACACTCGCAGCTGCCAGACGAGGGCGGGAGTGTGCGTGGTGAGACTAAGAAGGGGAATGAGGATAATGAGATCCCACACAGTCGATGGGAGGCTGGGAGAGATGCACTTCTCGATCGATCAGCGCGACAAAAGCTTAAGAATAAAGAATTGAAGGTGAAGATGGGATAATTTTAGTGCGAGATATCAATTTACATGCGGATAATCATACTATATATATATATATATATATATATATATATATATATATATATATATATATATATATATGTGCGTGTGGCTTTCGGTCATTAGAGCCCTTTCAAACCCAATAAGCAGATTTATTCATCGTTACTTAAAAATGTAGGAGAGTTTAAAATACTTATGAAACTTTCTTCTTCTCGTATATGTTAGCACTGTTGTATAAAATATAACATGATGAATCATATCAATGAAGCTAGACACCTGTTGTTCTTCAGGAAAGTTTGCTTATGTTAAATTATTATTTCCTTCATTACCATTAATACGAAGCAAATGGATTATAAAATTAAGTTCTGCAATTGAATTTACAATTACATATTATTTTTTATAGAATAGAACATCAAATATGCCAACTTTTAAAATCTTTTTCAATAATTGGGACTTCACTGAATGTCAAACAAAAATGCTAAAGATGAAGAGAGTTTTTTCAAGCATATAGAGTGCGTATTTAATTATGCCTTGTTACAGAAACAATCTGGGTCAGTAAAACCAAAATGTCTGCACCATTGAATGAATTTTTTTGTTATGTCAAGCGATTCTAAGCAAGGTAATGATCGACGTTGTAAGTTCAGAGACTATGAACCGTCTCCTTTATATTTTGAGTGACCTGATACTGCTGAGGTGAACGAGACATATCCATTGCGAAAGTTACGAGCAATTATCATTGCAAATTGAAATTAACTATTGTTCTCTATTAGAAATGTATTTGAACTGTTGAATTTTATATGTGTAAATAAAATATGTGATATCAGCCATTCACGATAAAACTCCTGAAGTCATTCTGAGTGATTAATTATTCAATGACATTGAAACATGTAACTTTTTGAGTTGCCCATAGCAAGTATGGAATGTAACTACGTGAAGGTTTGACAAAAAAAAAGATTACTAATGTTTACTTCTGGTAATTAGTTAATTATGTTAATTTTATAAAACAAAGGGAACACCTTAAAAAGAGTTAAAGATGTGTTATTGGTAATAAACACATATATCGGATTGTATAAGAGACAGAATAAAATATTTAGGACAAAATAAAATAAATATTCTTTATATTATTAAGTAAAAAACATCGATATTATGTGTCAATATACCTCTCATGCTTACTATGGTCATATAACTCTCTTTCTTTCTCTCTGATATTTTTCGCATGCGTACGGATTAAACGTTTCTGGAATTATCTGTTACAATTCAGGAGGGAAAAGGAGGAAAATGAAATCAACTAACATCAATGAATATTTGTAACGAGTTGTTGACTTGATGATCGATTGATTACTATTACATGGTCTTCAGAATTGGGCACATAAGTATGAATATTAACTACTTAAAAATTTGTTTTACAGACTAATTACTTGATAATTGATGTCCTCAGTTGCGTCCAGTTTCCTTTCTCGCAAGATAATCTGAAACCGAAACAAATTAATTCGTATGGAGTATCCTTGTAGCCCCTTGTCCGCTAACCCTTCATATCCCTTTACCTCTTATCTGACCATAATGTAGCCACGTTCCGGTGGCACAGTAGACCGGAAGTGATGGTGGCGAGGGGACTGAGAGTACTGCATTGGGGACGCGGTACCCGCTGCCGTCCTCACGACTCATCTAATGGCCGGAGCGCTTTCCGGCACCATTTTCATAATTGTCCTCGCTTTGCTTCTTGCAGTTTCGGGTCTCAGCTTCCCTCTCTCGCGTGCTTCCATCGGTATACTCTCCTTCCGCGCGGTTCCTTACCATTTCTCCCGCAAATCCTTTCCACATCCCCCGTTCACTACCTGACCCCGATAAGCATGTCATTACCATATTTTGACCACATACCTTAGCTCATGTCTTCCCACACACCCCCTTCTCGTACCTACTATCTGTCTCCCTCTTTTTCCACTTCCTAAATATTATCTCCTTTTTGTTATCAGAATTCCTTACTTGTCCTTTCATAGTTTCCGTCCCAAACCACACCCCCAATTAGGTTTCCTTCGTTAGTTGCTACAACTGTGTGTTGGTATTTCGGGGCTGTATCTTGCCGGACAAATAGTATTACGCGCTTGCGGCAGAGACTCGTGTAACGACGATGAGAGTTATGCATTGGACAAGTGTTGCGATGAAGTCCCTGGACGTGGTACGTTTGTGTTCTCCAACTCTGATTGCGTTGCTCAGGCTCAGAATAGATGACCCGATTTTAGTGTTGAGCTTGAATTTTCGTTGGGGCGTATTCGGGACTGGGTAATCAAAGGAAACAAACACTAAAGCTTTTGATTTTCATAATTTTGGTGCGTGGTCACTCAAAGTTATTTGAAAGAATCTGTATGAAACGTAAAAATTGGTTTATATACGAATGATAATCGTTGATCTTCTGAAATAACTAATATAGAGACAGAACCTGAGATATTTTTTTGACAATTAAATTTTGAATCACATTAAGAAAGTTTACATGCCACGATTTGGAAAAAAGGAATTTGTATATTAACTACATACAACAAAGTAAATAAAATAAAACACCACTTCGTTTCGTCTCTAATGTGAGACATCGTCAGAGCTAGTTCTAGCGACTGGCTGATTCAAATTAATAGCAAGAAACGTTATGAAAATCTAACAAGGTTAACAAGAACACGCAGAGAGTGTTCAGGTGATTATTTTGAAATACACCTTGAATATTCTACCGGTAATACGAAAAAAAAAGAACAATATTGATGGTTTATATATTTTTAAACACAAAATACCTTAACTCTAACCAATTATTGTTTCATCGTAACTCTTATTCATACTTACACTAAATATGAAGCAGAAAAGAGAATTTATTTTTAACATGCGCAAATACGTTAATTGACCTTTTGGAATATTCCGCTTGCAGCGGTTTTCGCCAGAACCCCATCACGATAGTGCTACTCTTTCCAATTAATTGGAACCCGTCGCTTCGCAACATAAACGAGCAGAGGGAAATGCATGCGAATGAAGATACATCGCTTTTTCTGACTGCTGATTTACTTGGATTACGATCCCTCTCTCTATCGTTGTTTGCCGCGATGGCTATGAGGCCTCAACGACGCTCCCCTTTCACGTTTCACAAATCCCTTCATCCGAAGCGAGCTCCCTCTATGGATGCTTTTGAATATCGTGGCCGGTGACTTGCTCGTCAATTATTTCTCGCATGAAAATTGTTGTCGTCATTTGTATTGGATGAACATTTTGTTCGGCTTTACTGATGTTGCAAGAATCTCAAAAGCAAATTTCGTGTTTCGTGAATATATGCTTTTCTACGTATCTTCTCAGACTGCTTTTAACACTAGAGTATATACGTAATTTAAAAGATGTATATTACAATAGAGTTATATTAAAATAGTGCACTACAGAAATAACTTTGTGAAAGCCTACGCATATTAGACGTCCGTAAAAAATGTTGCAAGTTGTAATTCATTTTTTTTTGTCTACACATATCATTTAAATATTGTTTTGAAATAAAGAGTCATCAAAGTGTTAATGCTCTTAGACTCATACCTGACTTACGTTTGTCAAACGTTAAATGCACTGCATTGTCACCTCGTTTGGCTTAAATAACTAGTACCATGAAGAGCTTGGCTTACTATAAGCGGTCCCTTGAAACAAAAAGAAACACGGTTCGTAAATTCATCCAAACACACTGTGAACGATTCCTCATTCGCTGGAACCGTTCGTTCCGTTCATTGGCACCGATTGCATCGTGAACCACTCGTGTCAGCTGTCCATTGACGCCCCTGTGATCCCGTGCAGAGCTAATCTGCAGGTGTGAGGGGATCTAGATGCGCGAGTTTTATTTGAGTGTAACTAATAGCGGACAGAGGTGGAACACGGATGAACCGAATTTTGATCACGTCAACAAATTAGCTCGGCTACTCTGCTTTGTGGAGCAAATGAGCATTCAATTTCATCGCGTTGCATATTCATTAATTCACATAACGCATTTGGATGAAAGGCTGTCAAAAATGGTACAAACATCAGTTAAGTAAATATGTTTAATATAGAGTAAATTGTGGTGTAGTAATACCAAAACATCTACATTTTAAAAAATGGCTCTCACTGCAAATGTAAATATGTCAGTATTTGCTTTCCCTTATGACTACTATGGTGAGCGGTTTGTTCCGAGTCTGTAATTCGTGATTAAATTCATTCCTAGATAATGCTTCTGTTGATTAATGCAATGAAATGGAATAAATTATGTTGTTTACCATTTAATAAACGCTTTTTTGTGTGTCTACATATTCAGACATTCAGATGTTAGATATTTTTACAGATAAATATTTATTTTACTCGTATTAATTTAGCGTATTCAGCTAATTTACAAAAGTGAGGATAAGTTTGGCATTTTAGTTCGAATTTAAATAGGTTTAAACTCTCTTATCCTGTTGCTCCATAGAGAGCTCAACCTCTCACGAGGACAGGTTTTTGAATATCACGTTTATTGAAGGACTGACCAAAGTTTCTGGGATTTTCTGGTACAATTTGGAATGAGTTTTAAAAAAATAACTGGAAAAGCAATTACATATAAGGGGTATTCATTGTTCTCCTTTTCTTTCTCTATGCGGTCTTTTAGTGTAACATTGCTACCATCAAAAAAGGAAAAACGAAGATTTCATGAAACATTGCTTTTCAAACAAAATGAATATCGTACATAATGTTAGTCAACATCCGTGACATACAGTAGGTGTAAAAACTGTAAGATTGTCATGCCGAATCTTCGCTTTAGTTCACATACGTCAGACATAAGCTGCATATAAATAAGTAAAACAACGACGACATAACACTTTCCGTACCCTTTTAACATGAAAACGATATACAGGAGAAGTTAGTAAAATAGGTTTCTAGACAGATACTGCAGTTGTATGACTGGCAATATTTAAATATGATTATCGAGTAACATATTCTAATTAAAGATTGAAGGTTTCGTCAAACATTTGTCATTCGTTACATTACATCAAGCACTGATGATTAAGGGTCATCACGCAACCGATATTTCTTATCATTTAAAAATTTAATGATTGAATAATGCGAGGTCGTTTCCATTCAATTTATGTCATGCTCTAAAAAAGAAAAAAAAATATATCTTAAACCTTAATTATATTAACGTTCAACTTTATTATAAAAAACGCAGTTACAAACTACATTTGACCACGTGGAGGACAAAAAAACTAATTTACTCTACAGAAGCAAGCAAGGGACCAACCCATGAATTTCGATCAAGGACCCTAAGGCAGAGGAGGATTTAACATTTCAACACACTTGTAATAAAAATAGTTCGACACGTGTTGTTGTATTAACAAATTCCAACAAATATTGTATTTAATAAAACAAAAATGTCACTTCACAAATACGTATTATTATCAAATTATAGATCATTCCGAAAGTATTGCTGATAAATCGTAACTATTAAGTAACACTAGATTCGTGAATATTTATTTCAATAGGTCGCCCCTAGGCAAGAACCTATACGAAATCCACTTCTACCCGACGGAAAAATAGAGAAAAACTAAATTAAAAATAAAATCCATTTTGTTAAAATATTACCCTTGATTTATCTGTGCCAAACCATTAACTAAAATTGAAATGTGAGTTATGGTTCCTTCTAAGAATTTTTAACTATAAAAATCTACATATTTTGAATGAATCTATTTAAAGTAGTTACATTTTTAAAATACCTTGAAAACTTGTTTGAAATATTCAGAATTACTTTGAGATGATGTTACTACAACATCTAAAAATCAAAAGTCTAAGATCAAGTTAACTTTTTTTGTCATTTTGAAATGAAAAAATACACTTATCGTCTTATTATATTCAAAGATCACCGAATTGACCTTCCGGAGTCTTTATGAGAGAACGTGTGGGTGACGATCCACCCATTACTTGACCATATAAACCATTATAGTCACATGATCCATCTTCCTGAAGTTATAATTTTCTTTCATAATATTTTTGAAACTTATGAAATATGATATTCATCATATTTATGACAACTCCCAGAAGTTGTTGTCGAAACCCCAGACAGAATTGTTCTTTTTTTTGGGGGGGGGNTTTTTTAAGTTATAATGCCGAAGTTTGTTTTTCCCCTTGTTATCGAAATCCTATAACCGCTTAATATGCAGTCGCCAGACGAAAATTCCGAAACTAACAGCACTCCAGATAATGTCTTAGGATTTTTAAGCTGTATGTTCAGACAGGCACGAATTGTCTACCAAGAATGTCTAGAATATCTGAGATGTGATAATCGGGAAATTTTCGACGCATCATGAAATGATGGCGAACGCATGGCAAAGAACTTCGATATTCGGTTTACGGGTTACATGTCAAGAAACTTCCAAAAAAATAGTATATCATGAATTAGCGGTTTTGTATCTTATCAGCTTCTATAATCAATTATAATTGTGTTTCTTATCAGTAAATAATTTTCAAAAACACACACTACTTTTCCTCTATAGTATATATTGCAATCTGTGAAAATGCGCGTCTTCAGTCAGTAAAGGATAAGGCAAAGGTACAATCTTTCAATTGAATGGTTATGTTCTGACGTACACCTGCCTAGTCGGAGATGCTACAGCAATGCATCTCCGACTAGGGCATAACCATTCATATTTTGCCATTGATGTTATTCCACGCATACACGGGACGAAATAGAAAATAATAATTCTGGATAGTCGAACAATACATTAAAACATTAAAAAACGAATTTCTATGTTTTCTCTTTGCGACCGAAGTACTAAAGAGAAAAGTTTTACGTGGATTTATAACAACTTTTCAACGGCTAGCAATTGAAAAGTAAAATGCCTACAGGTACAAAGTGCCGAGCGGAATGTGTCCTCTCCCGGTTTTGAACATCCTGCAAGTTTTCCGCATGAGACCTACAATCTGCAAAGCTGCCACTGAATGTATGAATGTTAAGCCATTTTACTGGCACCCCGCTGTAGACGTGTCTGCCTGCGACAGCGCAATTCCGTATCCATGGTAACGCGTTTTAAGCCGTTCACACCGACCCTTCTCTACGTCTGAGAAAAATAACTCATATGGAGGAGGATGTGTTCTTTTTGTATGTATTAGTGTACACGGTGGATTGTATTGAAATTCGAATTTAATGTATATGAAATAATTTCAAATGGATGAATTTAATTCATATCAATTTTCGTCCAAAATATTTTGATCTAGTAAATAATATTACTCGATGCTAAAGAGTGATATTTGTCATAATACCTATACTAATATGAAGAATGAAGTAATAATTGGAAACAATTAATATAATATGGAATTAAATTAAGTAAAGTTCTTATCAATTGTAGGGTAAAGAGAAGATATATGGCACACCGAGACAGATGACGCAGAGGTCCTTTTAGCTAAACTAGCACTTCTTTCGCAGAACTAACTAATTCACTCTGTATTTCTGCATCGTGACCTGTGCTGTACACGTTTTCACGGTTCAATTAATAGTTTTTCTGAGTTTGTTTCAATATTTATTCTTCACACCTACTCGGTAAGTGGGAAAAATTATTGTATTATAGCTTTTCGTAGATTTTTTGAGTTTTGGAAGCAGAGATTTCGTTCAAAAACTGATCATTACTCTACATTAGATTCTTGTGGATGAAAGACCTACTCTTGCGTTTGTCCTGCATATTTCACATAGCCGAAAATTGCGAAGAGGACTCTGGCCTCTCAATTTTGGATAGTTGCGGCAGCGCTGTTCTTTATTGTTTTTTTCTTTTTCACTAAAATATGGATCGTCTTCTAACTGCGAAGGAAGTGTTTCTACGATGGACTCTGACCACATTTTAGGATTGGAAATTGATACTAATGATTTACCGAATGTATTGAGCCTTGTACATTAATAATACTTTTAACAAATTTCGTGTTTATTATAATTTGAGTGACTAATTGTATCTTATTTCATGAAAAATGCATTTTTAAGAGTTAAAATAGAAGTATCAGTGACTGGAAAGCCTATATGATTTCCCCATAAGCCATCTGTCCAACGTCCATGAGTCATCTGATCCTGCTAGTAAACTATGACGTGAGAAAGTTTGCTCAGGGAAAAAAAACTATCTACGATATGAACAACATATTTAATAGTCACAAATCAAAATGTTGAATAATGTTGTAAGTTTTTGAATGTTGTAAATTGTTGTTGTAATTTGTAAGTTGAACTGAATAATGTTGTAAGCTTTTCATTTTGTACTTGTTTATAATTTACAAAAATAGAAAACAAAAAGTGCGGTATATATCTCCATTTTACCCTTTATTGTTTCACAAAAGTGCATACCATGAGGGTTATGTTTCGAACTAAGATACGTAATTTTGTTACCTTCTGTTTTAAATACGTACACTTTTGTGACTTTATGATTTCTTCCACGTTTAAAAACATTTTCAGCAACTGAGTGTGTTTAATGTACAAATTAAATTTTCTAAAACTTTTAATTACATGCTCAAATCTAAAAAGTTAAATTAGATGGAAAAATCTAAGATTTGAGGTGCGAAGAGAATGGTACGAGTCGGTTGAATTTCGCACGCTTTAAATGTTAGCGTGTAATTTGTATCAAGAGATGTGAATAAGAAGTAAACAGGTTCAGGGATGTGTTCCCCAGTTCCGTAATGCCAGTGTGGGATTTACTCAGAAAATGCGTCAGCAATGCGGTGCGTAAAGCAGAGAGGCGGGGCAGGATGGAAGCACCATTCGCTGGGAAAGTGTTTTGCATAATCAAAACGGGAAAATAGAAATTTCACCCTCCAGTTTCTCCCGCAAAGCCTAGTTACATACTCTGCTTGGCTGAAACAAAAGCGTTATGCACAGCATTCTGTAGACGTTTTGATGTAAAATTTACGTAACAAGAAGTGTACTGGCTCAGTTGAATTATTAAAGAATAAAATATTTTTAAAATAGGGAAAGGGAATGAGGAAATTAAATTGCAATCTTTTGAAATTTACTGGTTGGAAATCGTACGAAAAATACGCATATCGATATAACGACTTCAAATTCCGTTCGTATGTTAATTTTTCCTTTTACTTGCGGTGATATTTTTCATCCTGGCAATGTAGGAATCATGAGAATAATATTTTCTCCGATCATAGTTCCAAAATTGTACTCAGTCCTTCTTACTCTTCAGTTCTTGTCTATTGTTACTCTCGGCTAATACCACTAAATCATCTGCATAAGCTATCAGTCATGCAGTTGTGGTTTGTTGGCATGAGAAGTGACCCAAAACTAGACCATCGAATGCCCCGCAACCTGCTGCCAGCTTTCCGTGGAAATTGCAGGTTGGCCGGGCAGCGAGCTGAGCGCGCCTTCAGTGAGAGTGATTTACGCCCAGAGCGTACTGTAAAGATGCTGCTGGAAGCCCCTGCGCTCCGTGGTGCCTGCGGGATGCGTCTATCGATCGAGAGAATTCCCGTCCAGAGAACAGAACCTTGTGTCCCTCCAATATTTCCCCTCATTGAGAAGACCACTTCCCTCAATCAATTCTATCGTCCCTCTTTCATTTCCCTTTAAAGTTCCTCATTCGTCCAGTAAAAATCACTCGAAGATATCATGTACATCATCAGCATTATAATCTTTTTTTGTTTGCAGTATATCTTCATCCATCACCTGAACTCTAATGTTATAGCTCCTTAATTGTTCCTAGAGCATGTGCGCCCATCCACCTCTCGCTACCCAAGGTAACTCTACCGAAGCCTCAGCTATCCTCCACGCTCACCCCATCCATCGAACTGCTCGCTTGCGTGTTTTCTTTCTTCCTCGGCGAGGAACTCACTTTATAGGTTTTGAACATGAATTTATAGCATACTTAAACGTATGGCAATGAATTACAGCGGGCATTAAGAAGATGAATGAGTATATACTGTTTTCACTAAGTGAATATTGAACTCCGATAGAATAATATAAATTGATGGGTATTAGTGACGCGAGGGATAGTCTGATACAAATATTTTTTTAAAGGATTTTCTGAAACGTTTTATATTGCACGTAAGTGTATACAGCATGAAATAAGGATTAAGACCATTTAATCTAGAAAAGTCATAAAACTTGCAGGATAATTACGAATATTTCGTTATACTTTATTTCTATTCACTCACCATCACGTTTTACATTCAATTCTTGTTTTGGCTCTGCTCTGACCGGATGAAACTATTTGTTCGTATATTGTATATCCATAGACAAAAGCAACGCCCTCGAATTTTGGCTTCCCGCCAAAGGACGATTTATATACATGTCCCACTTGAAGTTGTAAGAGTCTTTTGTAGAAGAAAACACAATGGTTACGAGGACGCGTACATTCGCTACAGCTCTTGGTTACAGGCTTTCTTGAAGAATGAGATAGAAGGTAGTGACTTTCTTTCCGTTCGCAGAATTCTATTTTATTGGACTTGGAATTGCTCGTTTCAAAGTTCGAGATCGAAGCGGTGTTGAATCAAATTGGTTCTTATTTGCCTTGAACTGTGCGATAAATTGAGTATGAGTATAATAAAGTATTCGTATAAGTTGAATAATACATTGTTTAAGAGGATTGTTCCCTATATTGCAGGTCTCATATGGATCTGCGTATAGCGCAGTAATCTTATTCTAAAACATCTATGTCAATTGAGCTTAATACAAAACACTTTGGTCAATGAGTTTTGAAAGCACACATGATCCGATTCTGAATCCTTCACTTCTTTCTATTATAAATCCTATCACCTTCACTATTACTCACAACACATCATCTTCAGATTTCATAATTATCTTACTTTTTGTTAAATTTTAAAACTGCAAAAAGATTTATGCTCGTTAATAAAAAACCAACCTATGTATGAAAAAATGGTTATTTCGCAGAGAAAAAGAATCGTCAGTTCCACTCTTCTGTTATGCATTATTTTCGTTTGTTCGTTTCTTTATTAAGATATATAATAATTATATTGTATAGTTTGTAATTCACAAAGATTATTGATATTAATTATACGTTTATGTTTTCACACAGTTTCTATGAACATCTATTCGTGCATTTTCTTACGTCATAAAATATACTTACTAATTTCTTCATATTTTATATTACTTCATAATTTACTGTAATAGACTCGCACTAACTTTACTTTAAATATCTATTATATATTAAACATATAAACTCTTTTTGTTGTATGTGAACGACATGATGTCTTCCACATCCGATTGCCATATGGTTCTCTTTGCCGATGACACTACTACCTCTCGGCTTGGTTCCATGCAAATCACCTCATTGTAAACACTGACAAAACAGTGTCTATGTCATTTCACAATAGTATCACAAAATCTTTACCCCAGGTTTCTCTTTCGTTAAACGAAACACAATTAAAAACTGTTACTAATACAAACTCTTTAGGTCATCATATTCAAGGCAATCTCAAATGGAATTCTCCCGTTGAGGATCTTAATTCCAAATTAAGTAAACTGTGTTACGCATTACGAATCTTAGTTAATAACGTTAGTCCACATATTTACCGTTGCATATACTTTGCAAATGTTTACTCCCATTTACGATACGGTATCATCTTCTGGGACAATTACGGACAGAGTGTCCAAACGCTCACAATTCAAAAGAGGATTGTTCGGATAATTTGTGAATATCACCCTGGAATCTCTTGTAAACCTTTATTTAAGAAATTAAATATTTTAACACTGCCCTGCATTTATATTTATGAAACGGTCGTGTATGTTAAGACCGAATTACTGAAGCACCACTCTTGTTTCTTACAAAACAGTTTTGTTCACGAACACAATACTCGCCATAGGAATAGTATTCATCGTCCGAGAGTGTCAACCGCGCTTTACCAAAAGGACCGTATCATTCGGGAATCGTTCTATATAATTCCATGCCCAAAAATATACAAGGTATTATTGAATTGAATCTTTTCAAATCCACGGTAAAAAGCTACCTTCTGCACCAGTGCTTTTACACTGTAAAGGAATTTATTGATTTTAATAAAAATTAAAACCGGTTTGTACTTTATCACGCCATTGTTGTAATACTTTCAAAATATCTGACAACAATTTCAAAACTACAACAATTTCCTGCATGTTAATATTATGTCTTATTATTCATATAACTTTAGTTGTACATGTACTCAACCCTGGCACGGTTGTGCACATTAATTCTGTAGCTCCATCCTGGCCTCGGTTTTTCTCCGGTTTTCCTTCGGATAGAGGCGGACTCTTTATAAAGATTCGCTAGGTTCTTGCCTAGAGACGGCATCAATTGATATAATTATTAGCGAATATAGTGTTATTTAATAGTTACGACTTATCATCAATACTTTCCGAATGATCTATAGCTTGATAATAATACGTACTTGTTTAATGACTTTTCTATGTTTTATTAAATACAATATTTGTTGGTATTTGTTAATACTATAACACGTGTCGAACTATTTTTGTATCGTTAGGAGTATGTTGAAATGTTAAATCCGCCTCTGCCTTAGGGCCCCATGATCGGAATTGATGGGATGGTCCTTTGCTTGCTTCCGGAGAGTAAATTAGTTTAGTGACCTCCATTTGGTAATACGCAGTTTTAAACTTTTGTTTTGACAATTAAGTTTTTTTATTGAAGTAACTTCATTAAAATATAATTGAGAATTTTTCTGTTAACTTAATATTTTACGTTTATATAACAATGTGATGTAACTAATTCATAAATAAGCATGTTTATTTAAAACTACTGATAGAATGGAGATTTGTTTACACTCATTAGGGAAATTAGTTGTAGATACAAATTTAAGTAGAATAGTGGAATTCTAGGTCTTAAGTTCCGGGCCATTTTCACGAACAAAATCTCAATTCCAAGAAATATTATACTTATTAATTATAATTCTAGTAAAATGTATTTTCCATTAATATTTTCCCGCAATTTACTTGTCACTTTGTAGGTAAAATTCTAACAATAATACATTCTCTAACACCTTTCTTCACTGAGTCAATCGTAATATTTTCTTCCTCTGCTGATATCTGTTTCTCAGTATTTCGTACCATTGTGACCGGTGCACAACCGATTTTGTATATTACACGTGCTAACATTGGTTATTTGAGAATAGAAAAAAAGATATTCTATGTGAGAAAATGATTAAAAAAATTAAATAATATTTTTCTTTCTGAAACCTTGTAGTTTTTGAAGAGTCGCTATAAATATTTGTAGTTAATACAACCAGAAATTTTTATCGTATGTGCTTTGTAACTATACCACATTCCATTGCACCTCTTGTCATACGCCGCTGCTTTGTGTTCCAACTCTCGTTCTTTCTAAGTCCCCTTTCTCTCATCCCCAATTCCTTTCCCATCCATTTCGGTCCTTGTGTGCGGATGCAATTCGAGGGCGTCCAGCATAGAAGGCACTGTGTGGCCGCAGCGACGTAAGCCTTCTCCTCAGACGCCTTGGCCGCTCGCCAGGGAGCCAAAGAGCGTGCGAGCAGCCAACTTAAAGCTGTTCCTGCACCCTTAATAACCCTCCCTTCTTCCCTCTCCCACTGCAATATTCCTCTCCCTCACCAAGCTACCCCTTCTATACATCCATGCTTTCTTGCTTGCTTGCTTCCTTCCTTCCTCACTCTCTCACCCGCTTCCCATGCGCCTGCTTGATGGATGCCTCGCTATGACGCCCGTGTCGCCTCGAGTGGTTTCCGATGACGCGGACCAGGTCGCCACCTCCACAGTCCTCGTGACCAATACTATTGCCATCGACTTCTTTCGGTCGCTTACCATCAACGATAATATATTTTGTCCTTTGTCTCTTATTTTATCCATTTTGAGCTCCATTTCTCGTGATTATTGCCATACTATTTCCGTATAAAATTTATCGCTTCATATGACTTTTAATAATGCGTTATGGAATAGCACTTTAACTTTATGACCACATTTCTGTGATGACCTTCTTATTCTTTGGTAAATATAACGTGAAATAACATTTGTTATGGGGAAAATTTATTAACATTTTGTGAAGAAATCATGTGAAATGTTGTTCCAAATTTATTCACGACATGTTACCAGGGCTAATTTATTTATGTAAAACCTGAGTATGTTAAAATCCTGGCTAAAACTTTGTATGGTTGAACTTTAATTTTGCCATAAATTATGACTTATTATAATCCCAAGAATAAATTATTTGAATCAAATGAATCAATGTTTATATGGGGTCACTGTGATAAATAAATAAATTTATTGTCAGAAAGCTGTACAAACTGCGTATAACCACGTGAAGGACAATAAACTAATTTACTCTCCGGAAGAAAGCAAGGGACCATTCCATCAATTCCGATCAAGGGTCCTAAGGCAAAGGCGGATTCAAAACCTGAAGCAAAAGTTCCTGGATGAGATAAAAAGTTAGTTACGAGTTATAATACTAATAGAATATCAATATGTTTGTAATTTAACACAAAAAAATTATTTTACATGTACAAATTATTATCGAACTATAGATTATTCCGAGTATAGTGTTTAAAAACCATAAGAATTGAAATAACACTAAATTCACGATTTATTGTTACAATAAACACGCCCCTAGACAAAACCTAGAGAACCTGTATCCGCCTCTACCCAAAGGAAAACCGGAGAAAAATCCGGGTCAGGATGGGGCTACAGAATTAATGTACACAACCGTGCCAAAGTTGAGTACACATAAAACTAAATTAATATGAAAGAAAATAGAATTGTTATAAGTTAATTTAAAATGATATGATAATTTTATGATAATTAAGGTAGTTACAAGAAACAGATGCCAGATAGCTCCATCTCCTGTCAATTTGTTGAGAAATATAGATTAACCTAATTCGAAAATAAATAGAGCACAATTTAGCTGAGTTGTTCATTGTAATGGACTGAATGGCTGTGAAATAAATAGATTTGGTATGGAGAATATTTGTAAGAAAGTGATGTTAGATACTATGCCTACTATTGAAGAAACCTTACGTAGAGTCACCTTACAACTTGGAGTTATTGGTACATGCGTCCAGGTGTAGCATGCATGGATTTTTGGCGGATCGTCTTCCTGAACTGAGTCTGGTTGCTAAGGCGAGAAGGGGATATTCATGGCGGAGACGGAACAAGGTGCGGCGTTAGGAAAATCCATACATATCAATACGCAGCCAATAACTTAACCATTCCGCGCTTGTCATCGCACGCGTGGTGCGTTTGCAAGCCCGGGATTTGTTTCCGGCTTTCGTGTGCTCACCGCAAAAAAAAACGTGTTTCGCGTTTGTAGAAGGGGAGGTGTTTGTAGGGTTGATGCCACCTGCGCAACACGGAAATAATGGGAGAGAGCCAGAAGTTTTCGAGGATTTTTGTTCATACATTTCTTACGGAAGAATATGAGAACAAAGGTCATCCTACTCAAATACGCTTTCCTGACAACTATAACTGTTTACTTTTAATTAGTCATGTTACACTGTCTGTAAATTCCTGTTTTAAAAATGGCTTTTCGGCGTTATTGTGATGTTGCATGTGATACTGTGTATAGAAGATTTATTTATTTAATTGTAGATTCATTTAATATCTTAAAGTGAGATTCAGTGAATGAAGCTATTCTCCACGTAACCGTAATATAGATTAATTGAAAAGGAAAGATGAATTTTGATCTCCAGAAAACAAGGTTCATAAAGGTATTTAATGTTTCAACAAAAAATTCATGAACTTTCTCTTTATTTAATTTGTTTAATTTTTCAACAAATAAGTAATTACTCACTTTCATCCAGCGTTTAGTAATTAATTTATCGTTTTTCCATATTAATCGTGCAATAAAATGAATAATTTTACTCTATCAATTTAAAAAAAACGAATCACTTGTTACAAATTATTACACATACAAAAATATCGGAAGATGTCTCTAAAGAGGAATATAACTTTGTCTCCGGAGTGCATAATTATTTTGGGTAATATCCATTGAATTTATAATATGAGCACGTGTAATTGTCAACATATAAATTACTATATTATTCCGAAATAGAAATATAATGTGGCGATTTCTGTCATTTACGAATTGAAGAACATCGAAATATTATAATTTAATGGCAGCAACAACTGAATAAAATCTAACCGATAGAACACTTTAAAGACGTGTTTTCAAGGAACTAAATGTCGTCCTCTCTTGTTTTAAATAATTCTTAAACTTAAGTGAACAAATTTATTTCTGCAGTCTCGTAAACATCAATGAAAGATATCAACGTTTTTAACTCACAACTCATTAACTTTTCTTTGTTTCAAATTAGTAATTCGTTTACGAAAGTATTAAGCTTTATTTATAACAATAGAAACACTTAAAGAACGCGAATAATTTCCCCAACTGAAAACAAACTTACTGTATTGACATAGATGAATTGTTTAAAAAAATTATTAATTATTTGAAGATTGATGTTTTCGTGATTTGTGCAATGAATTGAGTACAAAGCGAGGAGTTTCAGTATCTTTCCTTTATCACTTGTATTATTTCTTTATCCTTTTGACTATCCTTGACTGCATTTAGCGTTAGGTTTTATTTGCTTGATTCCCTTAGCACATACTACGCTGTGAAAGCAAACTCGTGAGAAAAATTGATACTCGCGCAATATGTACAAATATTGCTTCCAAATGAAACTGATTTGCATTTCCAATGAATGTTGTGTTTGAGATGTGACGAGTCTTGATTATGCGAAGCAACAATGTTCAGATTTATAAAACGTCGTGTATAACCAATCAAATAAGTAATATGTCTGATATGTGGCAAATATAAATCAGTTAAACACAAACTGTTTCATATTTTAACTCATAAAGTTGAGTGATGTTGCAACATACACGCTCTGGGAATCCGAATAGAGATATCTTCATTTTTAACCTGAGTTTCTCACTATAAATTTTAACACAAGAACTTCGAACTTGTTGCACAGAGAACAAGCAATAAGTCGTTCATAATAACTATTCTTCCCATTGAATATTGATACATGAAATTGAAGACTTTTTACTTTATAATATATTTGGTATCTATAGTAAGTTATATAAAAATATTTAGAGATATTTTCAAAGAATTTCTTTTTCATGAAGTAAGGAGAGGTATTTGTGATCCAACGAACCAGAATGGGGATAGTACATTTATTTTCGTACTGAACCGGGGTTTATGCGATGAGTGCAAGTCTATTCGTATAGTTAGAACGTATCACTTAAAAGAAAACCTCCTCACGCCATCTCGTGAACATCACCCGCTTCTCAGAACATTTTCTCCCCCTCTTCAATCGACCCTTGTTGAACCATTGTTGAGTCTCTTGGTTATTGAAGTCCTTCCATACAAACACGAATGTCCATTTTATGCTCGTTCTCATTCTCATTCCGCTAACCTTCTCTAGGGATGAGATAAAAGAACACTCTCGCAAGAGACGTATTAGCCGTTTTCTAGAATATTGAGAGCACATCATTCCGGTGCGAAATCCAAATCTCAAGAACACCGTAGTTAGTTACGAAAAAAAAAAGAAGTGTTTTGAATTCTAAAAAGAAAAAGTATTTAGGTTAAGATGAAAACACAAAGGAGCAGACAATATGGTTTGATCCATATTTACGAGTAAGACTCAATTCAATTAAGTTAGTATCTTCTCTGATAACTTCACACGTTTCCCATATTAATTTTAATATACTTGCGTTTTTGAAAGTAATATAGAAAATTCATTTATGGAAAGATTGACTGTCAAATATGATTGAGATGACATATTGCTATGGACGAATTAAAATTAATGTAGAAAATTTCATACTTTTTACAAAACACGGAGTAATGTAATAGATACTCCGCGCGCAGGAAAATTGTGGGGTGAATATGATAGCTTGGCTCCATTTCGGGGACGGGAGAGCATTTTTTATAAGCGACGGAAAAAGAGGGGTGGGTGTGTCTTTCTCCGATCGACCCGTGTGGACAATAACGGGGGTTGGGCTGCGCCAAGAAAGAATTATTAAAGCAGCGTCGTCGTCGCCTAGGAGCAAACAAGCGACACGTGTCTGCTACGTCCCTTCTTTCGTCGCTGGCGTGCTGCTGCTGGTGCTGCCGGTGACCGGACAAAGGCTACTTCCTCACTGCTCTCGTTCTCCGGGAATATCCTGCGGGAAGAATGGGCGGCGAATCGCAATTCCACTCTGCAGCAGCCAAACAAATCTCAATCCGGAAGAACGTTATTGATTTCTTCGAACCTCATCTTTTCTGTGGGGTGAATTCATGTGGAACAGCGTTAGGGATCAACGATGTATTAGAAACTAATAATTTCCTGGCAGGACATGCACAACTCATCGCTGTGACAAACTTAACGGTTAAAAAGATGATAAAATATTGCATTGGTATGGATCATGTTGATTATATTTTAAATTATGGTTGTTTCAAAAATGCCAAATTTAGTGATATTTTCATCACTGGCTTCGCAAGAAGAATAAAATACACCGCTCCATTGGATTTTAGAAACCGACCCTTAAGTTTCGCGAATTTTTAGAACCCGCGTTTGTATTGAATTCAATACAATTAAATCAAAAGTTGAACGCAACGATTTGTGTGTTGGTAGAAAAAGATAAAATAGTGTGTTAGCAGGAAAATCAGACAATTACAACTATTCTATACAAGTTGTTTTGATTTCTTGTACCGCGTGTAAATGAAGTTTATTTGTTTTTGTTTCTTTTTATAACTTTTAGTTTGATATGTATTTGAGTAGCGTCGAAAGCGTATATTCATAATTCACCTTTTGAGAGTTGTGGCAAGTGCAGAGTTAGAAAAGAAATGATACTGCTCACAATGCCACTTGTTCTCTGCTGGAGGCGAGTGGAGTTGCTCTGAGGGGAGACTACGACTCGAGGACGACAAATAAAAGTCTCAAATGAAGGAGATGAGGAATCGCACAGGCAATATCTTATGCGAGTGTTCCTCCACAATCTTCCTTCCTCTGAAGTCTACTCTTCAGATACATGTTTCTTTTCTCTCTCCATTTCCTATTCATGTTATTTTTAGCATTCATTTTATATTTAGTAGCAACGTTCTCAGCTTATCAAAAGCGAAACAACTCTATTTCTGAAAAATTAGTGGAATTTGAAAATAATAATTCTAATTATGAGCTAACTTCTGAGGTATCAATACTGTTCTTTAAATCAATAAATATATAAATTATTAAACGAAATTTGTCGAATGAAATAAAAATCACGAGAAAAGAATTGCGGGTGAAAATTGTCCATGAAATATAAGGTACATCATGGTGTGGTTAATTTTTCATATATTTGTATAGGGTCATCTTTTCCGATGAAATAGATGCATCCTTTAACTGAAGATGTGTTTAATTTAGTTTCTTTAACCTTATACTCTCCACAAAATTGGCAGGTGTTTCCGCTTGTGAAATACAACGATTGTAGACGACCACCGCAGTAGCTCCGTCGTTTGTTAAGAAATGCAAACTGGATCAAGAAAGCGTCAAGACCTTCCCAACGATGACTTCATTCTGTCGTGACAAGGTTCTGACAATGTTACAGCTGTACCCCGTCGGCTCGTTGCGAAACAGGAGTCAAAGTGTGCTCTTAATGCGTCATGTCCTATCGGAGACAACGAGGGAGACCACTTAAGCGGAGCGCAGACGGTACTCGGGCAGATGGTGCAGTCAAGTAGATCTGGTTACAAAGAGGAGTGCTAGTTGGATAGTGGACATTTTTTCTTCTTGTTCTGTGTGCATGACATTCTGGCTGTCCGCCCATCTGAATTCTTCGCGATACCTCATAACTGCGAGAAGGAGTTTATTTTATTAGAGACTTCGTTACAGATATTGTATATATAGTAGACCATCCTTTATAATTCAAATTGACTTTTGATAACATGATCATGAGTGAGATATAACAAAGTAGTGTTCAACTCTCTATAACAAATACAAATGGATTCTTGATTATCACCATTACGCGATTGATGAAGGGTAACGTAATTCTACTCAAAAACAGGACAACATATCGGAACTTAGGTGTAGAGCTCTTCAATTTCTTGGCCTCAGTGCCAGAAGGAAATTATCCACTTTGATTTCAGAATAAGATCGGTACAATTTTTTAAAAGGCTGGGTGAAGTGGCTTTCTAGTCAGTCTGAATGTTGTGTATTGTATATAACCAAACCTAAATTTGACCCAATGCGTTTCGACAATGGTGATTAATTGGAGAACGAAGTATTATGAAGTGTAAAAGTTAAAACTGCGAGTTGTAGCAGGGTGGGTACCCAGGAATTGTCGGTCAGCCCTATATTAAATAAATCAAAAGTATTACATTCATGATGAACTATTTAAAATACATATAATCTGATAAATATTGTAATAATATTGAGGGCTTGGTAATAAAATAATTTTGTTAATTTATGTCGACGTTTCAGTTATTTATTTTAACCATCAAGGGTCGTGGAACGTGGATGGTCTCAGTGGAAGTCAAAACGAAATTACAAACATTCATTAATGGGTGCTCAAGGTTCATATTGAAAATCTGGTGGCCATACACAATCAGTAATGAAGAACTGTGGAGAAAAACAAAACAAAGGGATGTGAATACCGAAATCAAAATGAGGAAATTCAATTGTATTGGACATACCCTGAGAAAAGGACCGGATGAACCCCCACCCCCCATGCTTTGGAATGGAACCCGCAAGGATTCAGACCACACAACACATGGAGAAGATCAGTTGAAGAAGAATATGGAAAAACTATTAAATTAATAAAGGTTGATGCTAGCAACAGTGTTCGCTGTAAGGCAGTTGTTGATTCCCTATGTTCCTCTTAGAAATACGAGTGATGGAACGTATTATTATTATATGATGATATGATAATAATATCGGTCGTTTTTTAAGGGTCGTTATATTTTTTTAAATTCTGTATTATTCTTTTCCTCTATCTAACAGTCTTATTGGCAATAACATCACCATATACCACAAAACCTACATACTAAATGATTTAGTATGAAGATTTTGTTGTTTATGGTGACGTTCTTGCCAATAATGGAGGGAAACATGTTAAAGAAATGTTTGAGAAGTATTGGTGATGGTTAAAATAAATAACGATAAGCATAATCCAACAAACGTATTTTATGACCAACTCTTCGAAATTATTACAACATATACATCTGTATCCAAGAATGCTGAAAATCTGATTAATTATTTTTGGCCAGTTATAATTTTATTTGAATCAAATAGTTTATTAAAAATATATATATATCAGGTGGACAATCTAGTATCAAATCCGGCCATACATCACCTATATTTGTATTTATACTCATCGTCAAAAAATATGAACCTTGCTGAACTTTTGACTCAGCAATATTTTATCTGGTTACGTATATCTGACAGTAATTTCTTCTTTTTTTGTGTGTGTTTTATTTCTTCGATAACTCGTCTTGCCGTGACTGCGTGTCACAACCACCTCCTATTGCTCCACATCGTCCAAACCACATAGGAAGGGAGATACTTTTTTTTGCTGTGGTTACCTCCCCCGCGCTCCCACTCTTCTGCCGCGTCCCTTGTACTCCTTGAGTGAAGAGCTCCTGTGACGGGGAAGGAAGAAGCAATGGGCTATGGGAATGTGGTGGTGGAGGGCGGAGGCCGAGGGTCGTTACGTGACCTGGTGGCGCCTGCGGCCTTGTCCGACAGCGGTTTCCTCTCACGCGGTCGAGCATCGATCCACGGATCCACTGCCTCCACGCTGCGTCTCCTGCCACTCAGCACGACGTGGAGGTCTCGAAGCGTATCCCTCTACGCACTCTTCGTAATCGATCCAACGTCAGCAGCAACCTGTTCTCCACTTCAAGTGCTGAATGACACAAATGAAAGTTTTAATTATTACGAAACGGATTCGAAAACAAGTTGATCCTTAGCGGACAAGTATTAAATTTTACTCAGCCTACGAAATAAGAAAAAAAAGAGTGAAAATAAAAACTCGAAATGTATTCATTTAAATAAAAAGTCGTAACTCCATGGGCCTAAAACATTTCTAAATTTTTTTTATAAACTGTTTGGTAAATGATGAAATTTTTCTATCACAGAGGATTAAATTATAGAAAAACGTTATGAAATATGTGAGCTAACACATAGATTATTGCTCCAGAGACACGGAACTCACCTTTCCTTCAATTGCACTTGCATAGTCTATATAAAAAATTAGTGAACAATATGGAAGGAAATTATAAAAGGTTATTTTTAGTATTCTAGAGATACAATGCAAATGTCACACCTATATGGCGATCAATTTAAGAAAGATAAATTGTTTATCTTCTTGTAAACAATATATACATCAATATAAAAACGTTTTCAATAAATTACAAAACAATTATTTTTTACAAATAAATTATAAATAGTCGTTGCAATCAACAGTTATTTTCTCATTGAATATGCGATTTGCATATATGAGTTGTACTGCAATCATGATTTCAGGTATTATTTTAAATCATGCCATTAAGCTATCAATTACGTGATGTATTTCTTAAAATTTGAATAAAAATGTTTTTGATTTTCTTGACACAAAGGTTGTTTTAATAATAATAACCTAGAAGTTATCCTAAAAGATATAGTTTGCTGGAACTTCACACACATAACTGCGATCGAGGAAGCCTTAATTCACTGCCTCAGTCATCAACTCCGGAAGGCAACCGGTGCGGCGCCGAGCCTCGCCACTCTGCAATCCTTTCGTCGCCAGTCACTCGTCTCGTGGCAGGCGCCGTGCGCTGCCTGCAGGCGTCGAGAGCCTGCCGTGCCTGCTGCTCGGTCCCGGCTTTTAAACTGAGTTTATTGCCCGAGTTTCACAAAGTTCCCCATTCGGTTCAGTGCTGCGGCGGAGGGGGCTGCGAACATTTCCTAACTGCGGCCTTCTGGCGCGTGCTGTCCGCCTGCCTGCCCGCCACTATACTCATGACTCTTCTGCGGAGCGTCCAGTTGCTTCGTGTAGTGAGATTCGGATCGCCCCACTCCACGGCAAATACGACTCAAACTCTGTGGATTAGTGGACATATGGTTATTGCGTACGAATGGTCTGTTTCTGTTTGGATTTTGTTTTGCAGAATTTGTATTGTCCATTTCCACCATTCAATTTCAATGTCTGCTTGAGCTCCGTAAATGGTTTGCATAATTATTATACAAATAATGCAGGAAGTTCTACTCAACGATGTGACTTTTATTTGCTTTTTTTTAAAACACAAACTCCTATTCGAACACATAAAAACCTTATTTTGATGCCCATAACCTAATCAGGTAACCGAATTGAACAGTGGATGGTAGTGCGTGGTAGCGATGTTGTCGCTTTGCTATAGTAATGAGAGTGAGTCTCATTTTCAAACAGTCAACTTTATCAATCTTTTTAATGTTGGACATGTCATAATTGTGTGGATTGTTCAAGGTTAATGGGGGAGACTTACTGTTGAATTTGGATCATTTAAATGTTCCAATGTACCTACATTACATCTACTACAAATTAAAACTCACCGTTTGACTCCTGGACCGCCACTACTGATATGAAGACGTGATTATTCTACAACTGCTCCTCCTCGACTGCTTCAATATGCGAGCTCCTACAGTATCAAATTTGAGGCAATATTCCTGTAACTAAAACCACCTTTTGATGCCTCTCATTGTACAGCTACCAATTTGATACTTTCTCAGTTTCTACTTTGTTGTGTCTTTTTAATCTATTGCTAGATATGTTAAGAGTGTGGAGTTTTGGAAATTTACTCTTATAATAGCTACTAAACTAACTCGAACAAAGTAGTTAATGAAGATCGTAACTGGTGTATTATGAATAAACCAGAGTGTACATCATCAGAGTAGAATTATTGATAACATGTAAATGGATTTAACGCAACTAATCGTAAAGGATTAAAAACCAATGTTGGATCGATTCCATTACACGTTCGATATCTTAAATTTTCTTCATTATATTCCATTACTTTGCCATGGCTCATTCTTCCCCCGCCTTCTCGAGTCATTTTTCCTTCCCTCTACCGCAAGTATTCTCCGCAGAGCAAACAATGGGAGTGTAACTCTTGGGAAGCCGAAATGACGACGCCTTCAGAGCACCCGTATATCATTTCGTTATGACCCGGAGTCTCCGAACCCCCCCCCCCCCCCNCATCTCTCATATTACAATTCTCATCTTTCAACAATCTCTTCTTGCAAACTACGCTCCTGGAACTAACTACTTCCATTCTGTCTCCCTCATGTCAGCGCTTATGTTCTAATAGTGTCCCTTTCAGCTACAACTCCCTCCTCGTCCTCATCACCGTCTCTCTTATCTACCGTCTTCTTGAGAGTGAACAGGGCGTATTCAGATCCTCATCTTTTGTGTACATTGTCTTGTAGCTTACACTGCGACTGCAACCCTCACCAACTATGTAGCAACGTCTTATTTAAGTTCAGTGAGGTCATTACTTCATCTAACCCTTCTTGGTTCAAGTATCAAACCTACTGCTGGTATTATACTCATAAAAATGACAAAAAAAAAAAAAGAAGTTCCACTGGATTTGGTGTTAATAAACGATGTTGTGGGTGCCTTATCTTATTATATCTCCAACTCATTCAATTTCTTAATTGATACTTTAGGAAGGGTTGATTAGGAATCTTAAATATTTGGGTAAATAATTTGGGTTTATTATATATATTTTCCTATGCGTTCCTTAATTACTTAGAAAAATATAATACCTAGCTCATAACCAGAACCCGTTTTTAAACCATAATAAGAAGCAATACTAAATTCTTCTATGGAATTCACACATACGATATTACGTCATGGTATTTTGCGCCACGTGTTGAGAAAATTTCATCTGCCTTGTTTTCTTTTTCTCCCTGAGCGTTACAGTAGGAATTCCGATTCTGTAAACTTAACATCCTTCTCATTTACTTTTAAAGCTTTCCTAATTCAGCTGCCAACAATTCTCACCCTGTGAAACTGGAGTACCTCAACGATCTCGAAGAGGTACTCCTAAACTTCTCCTGTGTTTTGGTGACTCAAGCAGATGATGTTCTAAGATGTTGTAATTATTCGAGTTCAGGATTATTCGAACCGATGTCTGCGTTTGCGGCGTTGCGTCGGGAGCCGGATACGGAACAATGGCTGCGAAGACAATTTCACGTGTATCGAATGTCGGTGGCGGGGCGAAGCGATTGTGGTACGTAGTGGGACTCACTCTGTCCCCAACAACACGCCAGCTTCGTTAAGCGAAATGAAACACTCCGCGTCAGGACAACAGAGCTATAGAACGCTGAAAGGATTCCACAGAATGTTTTACGAATTGTGGTTCCAGTTACACTACGTTGCTTAACAGTTACACTACGTTGCTTTTGCCTCAACTATGGGTAGTTTTTATTTTAATCAGTTGTATATCTTAAGAGGATTTTTAATTTGGTAAACAGATCTCAAAAACGTTTTTCTGTTTTAATTGATATAGTAGTCTGTTGTATCATGTGAAATCACATGCACGGAAATAGCATTAACTATTAATAAAAATTCCAATAATAGTTTAAAACTTTCAAATTATGTTAGTTTAAAATTTATTCTTATTTGTATTTATTCGTTCAAACCTTTGCATATGCCTTGGCATTTAGAATACTATTAAATTTTTAATATATATCTTACATTATTAAAGGACTTACAAAACATTACAGACTAAAATACATTGGTATAAAATATTATTATTTTGGGTTTTTACCCTTTTTATTTCGTGTTTTAATATCCTGTTCCTTCGACCACGACTGTAGCAAACAAAGCGTAAGTACTTTCAAAATCCTTATTTTTCTCCTTTGATAGATATTATAATTTTGTAAATGAACATTTTACTAAAGGTACAATGGGAGTGGCTTCAGTGCTTGGCAACATTATGAAAGGTGCGAATACCTTGAGAATGCAAGAAGAAAAGAAGAAGAAAACACATTTTGCATTGCAACCACATTAGGTTCAGAATAAAATTGACGCATGCTATAAAAACTTCTCTAATGTGACTTTTCAACGTATATTTTTAATTTGATTTACAATGAGTCATTAAACTAGAAGCTAAGAAAATATTATCCATACTGGTATATAAATGCGAAATGCAAAAATGTTCAAGACTAATCTACTGAACCGTTAATAATTTAATTTGGCAAGAATATAACTAAGATGTTCTAAAAAAACATGGCTAAATTTTATGTTTAAAATGTGTGAAGTGAATTTCGACCATAAATGTCAATGAAGTCGGAAGAACAAAAAGAGGTATGTTAGTTACCGCTGCCTAAATGGTTCGAGATATGTGACAACTATGAGCAGAAATATTGTTCCTCTACAAAAAAGTCCTCGACAGCATAGGTCCATCTACAAGCGTAACCTATATTATCGAGCAAACGTCATTAAAAATAGAACTGTAAAAATACTTTAATTTAAAAGGATAATTTAAGAAGGAAAAACTCAATCATCACACGCACACACACACACGCACACACAAACACACACGCGCGCGCACACACACACACACACACGCACGCGCGCACATACATACATACATTATATATATATTGCATTTAACAGAGATAAAAGGTTTAAATTTATAATTTGGACGAATAGTAATTTTACAAGCGTTTTAATGAAGTGGTACAAATGCGCTATTCCCGTTGTGTCTTACCATGGAAGAGATTGGTTCTTCACGTCTCCCGGTGAGTAGGTTCGTTCTACCTCAGATACAGAGATGAATAAGAGACACTTCCGATGTTATGCCAGAGTTGGGTCACCATAGGGGTTAGTGAGGACAGCCCTAGAATCCCATGGGTGGAGTGGACAGAGAGGATCGTATAAAAATTTTAATGGGAAAGGACGGGTTTAATCCATAGATTTCGTAACAATTCAGATAAGAAATGACGATTCCAGATAAGTACACATGGGGGTTAAATACCCCTAAGTAAGGATGATCTAGGCTAATTGGTGATGTTTCGATTGGTTTCTCTCACGGAAATTTTACGTTGTTTTCTCAAGAGTGGTTTCATCCAAGGATTTATTAAGTTTTGCTGCTGGTGAAACTCGATCAAGTTTTGTATTAAATTTATATTATTATAAATTTGTAAAATTAGAATGCAGTACACATGATTTGTAAAACCAGTAAGTAAATGTATTTTGATCTTAAAATATAGATAGATTTAATTTTTTCCTTCAAAGAAGATAGATCTAAGAGAAACCCGGGGATGATGGATAATCAACTAGTTGTGATAGTAATTCTGATAATGTTAGAATGCTCTACTTTAAAAAAGATCAGACTTTAAATAAGTTGAGTCCGTTCAGAGTCATGTTTCAGACAAAAAGTACAAAATTTCATTCCACAAATATATGTGAAATCGTAAATCTTTCTCGCGGACCTAACTGTTCCTCATTTTATTTCTTCTAGTTATTTGATACACATAGTAAGAAAATGAACTAGAACCATAATAATAATAAATTTATTGTCAAAAAACCGTACAGACTGCGTATGACCACGTGGAGGACAATAAACTAATTTACTCTCCGGAAGCAAGCAAGGGACCATCCCATCAATTCCGATCAAGGGCCCTAAGGCAGAGGCGGATTCAAAAATTTCAGCAAAAGTTCCTAGTTGAGATAAAAAGTTAGTTACGAGTTATAATACTAATAGAATATCAATATGTTTGTAATTTAACGCAAATATGTTTGTAAATTTACATGTACAAGTTATTATCGAACTATAGATTATTCTGAGTATAGTGTTTAAAAATCATAAGAGTTGAAAAAACACTAAATTCACGATTTATTGTTACAATAAACACGCCCCTAGACAAAGCCTAGAGAACCTGTATAAGAAATCCGCCTCTACCCGAAGGAAAAACGGAGAAAAACCCGGGCCAGGATGGGGCTACAGAATTAATGTACACAACCGTGCCAAAGTTGAGTACACATAAAACTAAATTAATATGAGCCATACGGCAACACAATCATGCAAGAAAATAGTTTTTGAAATTGTTATAAGTTATTTAAAAAGTGCTACAGCAATGGCGTGATAAAGTACAAGACGAATTTAACTTTTATTAAAATCAATAAATTCTTTTACAGTGTAGAAGCACTGGTGCAGGAGGTAGTTTTTAACCGCGGATTTGAAGATATTCAATTTCATAATGTCTTTTATATTCTTGGGCAGGGAATTATATAGAACGATTCCCGAATGGTATGGTCCCTTTTGGCAAAGAGTGGTTGACACTCTAGGGCGATGAATATTACTACTATTGCGAGTATTGTGTTCGTGAACGAGACTGTTTCGTATAAAGCAAGGGTGGCACTTCAGTAATTCGGTCTTAACAAACACGACCGTTTCATAAATATAAATGCAGGGAAGTGTTAAGATATTTAATTCCTTGAATAAAGGTTTACAAGAGTTTCGGGGGTGAGATTTACAAATTATCCGAACTATCCTCTTCTGAATTCTGAAAGTTTGAATACTCTGACCGGAATTACCCCAGAAGGTAATGCCGTAACGTAACATATTATTGAGTATTAAAGACAATGTCTCTAATGAATTTATATCGGATTTGTTTAGACTTGAGACCAAGTTTTAAACAATATACTAACAGCTTCTTTCTCAAATTCCGAACTCTGGTTAACCGTCCATTTCTGGTTCCCAAAAATCTACAAGGATTTTCCTGTTCAACCAACCACATATTATGCGAATAATCCTTATTACGTTCTCCCCGTTCGAACTTGGACCATTATTAATTTCGTAATTTCCCCCCAGGGCACAATCTGTGCGCATTGCAATCGCCTGTAAGGGGACGGGGATCGGGAGGGGTATCGTCGCCTATGCGTGGAGCATCCCACTGTGGGTAACCTTCTTTTGTGTCACGTCCCCTCTCCCGACTCATCCTCCTTCTACACCTTCTCCCATGGGCATAAATCTCTAACTCACACCGACGCTATTAATTGAAAATCCACGCTTAGGAAGAAGCGCTGTGAACGATATTGCAGTTTTCTCCCCAACACCCCTCTCCCGCTTACTCCTCATTTCTCGGCAAGCGCAGTTACGCTCAATATAAGTCACGTTTTGTCAGATAAAGCATCCACCGTCGCTCCACGTTAATGAGATTACTTTCCACGGACGCGCCTCCGAAGAGTTTCCCTCTCCCTCATTCCCCTTCATGTCGTATCGGCCAAGGAAGGAACCCTCTTACGGACATGATTTTCGTGGTATTGTGTTTCTATACTAATTGATCGTGTAATGGTCGTTTAAAGCCTTACGCTGCTTCCAAGTTAGTCGCAACTCTATCCACCAATGACCTCTCTAAAATTATTGCTGTAGTAGGATCCGAAATGCGATGTATAACTAAGCTCGGGGGTTATTTCAAGAAGAAAAATTTTAATAAAACCAGAAACTCGAGGAGAATTTGATTTTGTAAGCGTCATTTAAAACGAAAAGACGAAATCGACAATGAGTTGAGTAAAGTAAAATACATCGTAATGTAGATGATTTACTCGTAATTACAAATAAATACTTTACTCGTAAATTTATATGAATGCGTATCTACTTGGTAATTTTAATTTCGGGCAACAGGTGCAAATTCACAGGTGTTTTGATAATAATCTAAAATCGTAATAGATCAGAAGCAATTTTGCTACTTTGTGGTAGAAAAAGTTTGAAGCATATAAATGAGATAGACATTGTCCACTGTCCAAAATTAAAATAATTAAATACCATAGTGTTAATTGGTCTTTCTAACACTAAAGAACTTTATGGTTTAGGCGTCTATATCATGTAAACGTAGAGTCGCTGTTTTTTAGATGAATACCTAAGCTATACGTGAATTTATAAAGGGTTTAACTATGTGAATGGCGTCTTAGTGTGCAATTTGAGTGATATCAATTCTCACAAGAATTATCAGAGATCATAAGTATTACATATTTTTGAGTAAAAATGAGTTTTTATTTGATTTTTCACCGTTCTGAGACAGTAGAGGAAATATGTCAAAAGTCAGTAATTTCAAGTAAGAGTCTGGAAAAAACCATTCCTAATAGTATGAAGGGAATGGGAAGTTTTTTTACTTTGTATTATCCCTGCTTGTTGTTTCACTATTTGTAATTGGGAAGTGTAGCGTGAATGGAAGCTTATCTACATGGAGCCATAAGAGGTACGAGTTGGGTGGCAGGCTCTTGCCAGTAGGGGGACCGCTTCGCTGAATTTACCAACAACTTAGCCCACGTGGGGGGGGTTAGTAAAAGTTGTTAGTAATAATTTTAGTTATTGATACTAGGAGAAGGTGCATAGAGGAAGGAGGGATTGCTTTTCAGTAGTCATAGCTATGTGAGCTGGGACATTTGTGTGAAAAGCTGCAAATTTTTTCTGGCCCCACCGAGAATTTCACTCCTGTTTCTAACGTTTGCGTAATTAGTTGTGTAATTATATACAAGGAAAAAGAAATAGTCACCTGAATGTCAAAGTATTCTGCCCTCTCTAAGCACCTTAACATAGATAGGTTAATTTGAGTACCCTAACATATTCCAAATGTAAGATCGAAATATAAGAGATCCCATTTACTTGAACCCGCGGGATGGGCTAGATAAACGTTGAGTATGGCGAGGTGTAAACTAAATCCACGGCACTCTAAGTTCACGGGAGGAATTTTGTAACCTTCGCCTGCTAAGGTCATTGCTTTTTACGGTGAGGGCAGGGTAGACTGTACGGCCTGGAGCTGATAAGACCAAGGGTCGCTGCACCTTCCCCCTTCCCATCTCTTCGATTTCCGATAGCGTTTTTACGAAGTACAGGCTGAAGGAAGAACTGGATTTGAAACTTCTTTGAGACTGTGATTGTTTCGTTTTCACAATGATTTCACAATTGCTGTGTATCAATGCAGAGGGCGTCAATTTATTACCGTCTGTACTACTTAATACTAAAAATGTTTTCGTATCTATCAATATTAGAGAAATTTTGACGTGGCGAATATGTTTCTTTAACGTTTAAGTACTTAAATTTAAATTATTTTTATTAAATAACCGACTTTCATTAGCGAATTAGAAATAAATAATGAACATTTTCCATTTGTACAAATGGAATTGAAACATCAACAGAAGCTGTAATTAGTTATTGACGGTTTAAAGGAAGAAAAGCAAAACAAGGTCGATGCTAGAGCAAATACGAACTCAATTGATATTTTGTGAAACTCAGAAATAAAAGAAAAATTTGAATATATTTTCTTCTAAAATATGGTAGTAATTATTATTATTTTCTCACAAATATCAAATGATTTGAAGTATTACAGAATCTGTATTAAAGGATTTTGTATATCACCTTTTAACACGTCTTATTGTAGTATACATGATGTCCAAGTAGTATACATGATGTCCTACCTTAGTGGAATAAATCAACAACTCGTAATCCATTAAAATCATTTGCTTCTATCGTAGGAAAATAAATTTAACTCCCGTGAACGTGATAAGTAGCAAAATTACGCGCTTTTGAAGGCTGGAGCTCAATCTCGTTCACAAAAACTGCGATTTTTCCCTCATTCCAGTTAGTATGAAATAAATTTAATAAATTATAATTAAATAAAAATTTCATTAAGTTAGAACAAAATATATTTCATAAATTTCGAATGATAATTACATGTAACACATGTTATTCTATTTTCGATGAGCATAAACAATAATTGATGGCGGTTAGCAGAAGCCCTCACTCTAAAAAGAATTAAAAAAATCTGTTACACTCGTGAGTATGATCCACACTCTGGAATACTGAAAAAATATAGGGATAAATAATCGGTCTTGAAGCTACATTTACTACAACTTTTTGCAATTCTTGTAATTTATGTTTATTGGATGCCATGCTTTGTTTGTCTTGTAACTCTGATGATGACCTAAATAAAGGTTGAAACGTCGTCAAGAATTTGAAAAAATATTTTGGTTTATTAGACCTAAATGCAAAGAACATCATCCTCATAATTCCTTGTAACTCAAATGCATCACTCAATTAATACAGGAAATCCTTTATCATGCAAATGTGAACATAAAACAAACCAACATTTCGTATATCATTCTTCAACGAACTGAAGAACTATTGATTCATCGGTTTCACATTAATATTCCCTCAAATTATTGAAATAATATAACGCATATCTGTTGACATATTTACGGGTAAAGTGTTGCCATCAAGTCAAATTGAGTTTATCAGGAACTTCTTTCCCTCCTAGGTATCAAGACGAAAATTGGCGACGTGTTTTTGAAATATTACTTGAAAACCGCTGACTTTGAGAATCTTACTTTTATAGCGCGCATTCCTCTCGAAGCTTTTTCTCTGACTGAACTAATTCCGGAGGTTCTCCGGAGGCTGCTGCCTTAATACTTCCGCTTCGCCTTCGTAATTCCGCGATCTGCAGCCGGTGCTGAGCCTCTCCTCTTGTTATTCTGGGATATTTTACGTTATTTCTCCCACCCCCTTCTTTGTCTCGATGCCGCCAGCATCTCGCTTACCACAACTGCACTCGTTTATGTTTTACGGTTTTCCCATAAAGCGCACTTCCAATTTATGTCCTCCTCTGGCAGCCCAAACGAAACGACCGGATGCGAGCGGAGGCTGCGGGTACCTGTTTTCGTCACTTCCGCCTGCCACCGTTGGCAGTTGCGCTTATTTCAAACTTACGCGCCATGCTTTCGTTCCGTGGGATCTACAGGAAGAGATTGGATGTGTCTGAAAATGAGATTTACGGTTTGTTTTTCTCTTCCATTCGAATTGGAGTTTCTTTGGAGTGATTTGATGTAAGTTATGAGGATGTGTAACAAACGACTCAAGCGCTATTGCCGATGTACGATGAAATAGAATTTTTCGTGAACCATATTTATACGTTTGTTTCTATATTTGAATAACAACTAAAGTCCTAAGAAACAATCCATGTTTTAACATATTATTTGAAGAAGGAGATTTGTGTATGCTAGTCAGATCGAACTCCGTATTATTTGTTTATGGGTTGGAACTTTGTACGTCTTTTGATGTGTCAAATCATCCAATTGAATGGTAGTAAGAATTCTCTTCTTTCACGTCTATAGAGATAGTCAATAAACTTATCTGACTTGAACTTATATGAAAAGTACCGTCCATATTTTCAACTTACTGTGTTATTGCTATTTTTTTCTTGTGTTAAATAATGAGCCAACATGCAAAAGAATGAGTTGCAAAATATCCAGGAACTTTCTTTTTGGGACAGCGTTGAGTAGTGCTCAATGCAGAGGTATTATCTCAGATTTTACTTCTTTTTGTGTCATTAAAAGACATCGGCTTCTTTAAGAAAACACATATACTATTTGAACATTTATAGTTTCTTATCATCATTGAGTGTGTAAAGATTGCTCGTAACTACAAATATTAACACATAAATGTGATAAATCCTCAAAATACTGCTAAATGTTATACAAGATTTTTCTTTAATTTACTCGTTTACTTGTTTTATACAAATAATGAAAGAAATCATTTACCGCTACCTGACATTAAGTGTAATGAGCAAAAATTAATCTACCAAATGCTAAATGAATTTTTTTTACTGCATTTTACTACGTTAACAATAATTATTCTGGCTTTACTCGTCCCTTTATCTTCATATGATTTAATGACCTCTAGTTCGTTAGTGCTTTATTTTGTTGTCGCTTTTCTTGTTTATTGGCATAATATTTTGTTGCAAGTATTCTGCACTATTCCAGGTATTCTAGAGCTTGGGAATCGGCGTTACTTTTTAGGTCTATCTATCTCATATATAATGATTCTTCATTGTTAATAAACTGGAGTTATTTTGTATATATTTCAAATGTAGTCTATCTACGAACTCCAGTAAGTTATCTACGAGATAAAATCTATGTGCGAATTGTTTAAACAATGTGTAAATAAATCGTCTCGCGGTAAAATAATTAATATTTACACTTTTGCCGATGAAAATCGGGTTTTGAGAAATGTGTGTTTCTTAAAAACCACTACAAAAAGAACTCACATATTTTTGGAATTTAAAATACAGCAGTTATAAGTGAAAAATCTTCCATCTACTCCGTTATAATTTTTTATAGCGTATGGAGAGTGTTGAAGTTTATTAAAGTAATTTTAGAAGTTACTTATGGATTAATTGTTCGTTTACACAGATTAATTTTTTATTTCGAGTTGAATTGATTTGTCGAGTATTGTAACCTTGCGTAATATGAGCAATGCATGGAATACAAATTACTACGATAAATCTCTCCTGGTGTTGAGAATTCTTTGGAGTGATTGCATCTCATTTCATCGAAAGCCATACAAACGATTTCAAAGAGATCTCTTTGGGACTTAACTTGTCAAAGTTGTTTGAAAAGACAATTCAAATAAAATTTTCCCAATTGTTTCAGATTTCATTGGATGAACAAAGGGCTTAATTTTTATAATTAGAAAATATTGATAATTTACTTTTTCCTGTCACTAGGAGTATTACAACAAACGTCAAAATGTTATTCGTCAATTATATGTACGATGATAGGATTACTTTCGTACAGTTTACTTAGTACATTTTCTTTCATCAGATATTTCACAATTTTTATGTTATTTGAAATTGTATTTCAAAATAATTATTTTATAACGCTTTTTTTAAATTCACATTTCAGTATTCTTAAATTTAAACTGTGCCATATAACAAAACAAAACAAAACTGTAAGTCAGCTATCATTAATGAGTAGGGGAAACCTAGGTGGGTTGACACAAAATTTACAACATTCACCATATTTTTTTTAGAATGAATGCCGTGAAGTATATATAATAAAAAACATATTTCATACATTATTTAGTTTCAATATAGAAACTATGTAAATAGTTTGAAGTTAGTAAAAAATGGTGTTATGCAAGCAGATCTCCATATTTTAACCCTTCTAGTGACGAGATTAGTCGAAACTGTGGCTAAGGTCAGTTGACATGCATTTATACATGTATGCTAAATGGTGGTTTTAAAATTTATAAAAGGTGATTTCTAAGAAAGGTATTTGTTTTTTACTTGAAAATATATAATCATAATGATTTCACCTTGTTTGAAATCTATCGACAAAAACTAACATATAGTATTTTTCTCTTCTTACGCGATTAATGCACATTTTATTAATTCTAAGAATACTAACAATTTTTTATCATAACTTATTTTCAAAAACGTCTCGAGGTAATAGTCATAAAATACTTATATGTAGTTATATATGGGTGGTGAAATAATTTGAAGAAAATTTTGGGTAATTAATAAAGCTTAGGTGATTTTATGACGTTAGAATATGTTTAGAAGATTGTGATGATTCAAATTTTATAAATAAAATAATTTTTTTATAAAATTAAAAAATGATTTCGGAAAAAATTGTGACTTTAAAAATTTGATTCCCTCTGCTCTGAATGGGAGCGTCGTATAGTTTGAGAACAACTGATTTAGAAAATATTTAGACAATCAGATTAATCTTATTTATTTATTTTATGTCTTAATTTTATGTTGTAGTGAGGTTCAGGCAATCAGATCTTCTCTTTCACCTAATAACATGTTTGGGTGAAGAAGGAATAGAGTAGGAGAGATGTTGGGTAGCCTGGAAATGAAAGATTTTTATTTTTGACATTACCAATTCAACAAATCCTCTTCCAATACTTTCTTTATCATACGCTTTGCAAATTATAAATTCTGACACCCCTGACATGTGCGACGTGATGCGTGTCTCGGTGGACAGTAACCCTCGATGTGGACGGTGGAGGACGTCCAACAGGGATACTTCCCTTCATATTACAGCAAGGGAAGCCGCCATTCCCGAAAGGTCATCAGAGTGATTAGCGGTAACCGCTATGCCCGAATACTCTCCCTTTGCATGCGCTTCCAAAACCGCAGCCCTTTCTGTCCTCAGTGACGCAACGGACTGAAAGTTGATAAGTGAACTTTTGGTTTTTGGAATCTATAATTAGATTAGATGTCATTAACATGATTGCGGAATATCTTACTGCTAATAAAAAAGAGAATAACATTTATATTAATTTTCTAAAACTTCCCATTACTTTTCCAGGCGGACCAGGATTTATATGTGGAGCGGTGGGTAACAAATATGAGATAACACACATATTCCTCGTCATGGCAAAAATTGTATGAAAACTCATCTTGTCTGTTTTGGGAAATGTAACCTACTTTTACGTTCAGTCACAGGTATTAGGGAGTTTTTGCTTAGTGTACCTGGGAGCTATCGTATACGCTATCCACATGCAAGTTACTTCTGCGCATGCTCAGAAGTTAATTGTACACTTACTCTCCTATCATAGTACGTTACAACGTCTCTGTTTGCGTATGATGTTAGTGGTACGCTAGTGAGCGAAGTCATGGTGGATTCTGGTCTGGATTTGAGTTTATATTGATATCTGAGAAGGTATGCGAGAGATTTGTTGGTTGTGTGTGCCGTTTGAGCACGTTCTGGTGTAATCGTAGTACAGTTTAATTGTGTACGCTTACATAGAAGTAATTTATTTGGGTTCACAATTTTTATTATGATTTGATTCGAAGTTACACCATGCAAAATGCATCGATAGCATCATGTACGTTACGCGGTTACCGTCATCAACCTTACGTATACGGTAGGAAGCGTGTACATTATGCAAAAAATAATATTAGAAAAGTAAATGACTGTAAATGCACATGATACGTACAGCCATGAAGCCATTATTTGTGAGAAAATATTTACCATTGCTGTTTTGACAAACACAAAAAATTTTATCCAAGTTTTTGCTGCGTGGATGAACTTGGATGTATTATACATACGATTGGATGGCATAATATATCCTAGAACCATAATTTCGTAAATTGTTCTGCTGAAATTACTTTTTGTTCTATCATATGTAACTTTTAAAGCATTAATTCATATTAATGTTTTAAAATTGGTGATATTTTAAAATACACCAGTAATCTCGATTTACTGACAAATGTTTGAAATATTTCATGACTTTGTAAAATTCTATATTTTCGTCATTTACTGATACAATTTTTGTGTGAATACGTTGGGAGTAACCAACACATTTATTACAGATATCAGATTCTCTGAGTGTAATCCAAACCCCGTTTTCGGATTACAAAAGTACTAATAACGCAATTTGTGGTGTGAAACATTTGCTTTTTGCAGAGTGTGAATTTGGTGGTCGCTCTCAAATGGCGACAGTGAGACCAGTTGGTTTGCAAGAGCCTCGTTTTGGCCTCAACTACCCCCAACCAATGCTCACTTCCACCACCTTCACCCTGCACCCATTTTAATTGCTTCGCTCCCTCCACCCGCTTTGGCTTTCCAACCCTTGCTCCACCCCGTTGTTTAATTGTTTCCACTCTGAATTAATTATTGTTAGTTTCAGTTTTTATTTCGAGATAATTTCATATACAAATAATTCTCTTATATTTTTAATTTCATTCCCTCGGTATATGTGCTTTTTTATTGTGCGATACTTTGTTGGGAAATTGTGGAGTACGTCATACAGAGATAACATGTTTTATTGTTGAACAAATATGCTGGATGAAATTAGTATATTTTGTGCATACGTTGCTTCTTGTTTTATGGAAGTGTTTTGAGTGGATTTAAAACTGTTATTGCTGCTGGCCATTGCGCTATTAATCAAAATGCTCCCCAGACTGTATCCACCCGAGCAGAGTTACGTCGCGGCAAGTTAAGCTTTCAATGAAGTTGGACATAGTAATTCTAAACCCTACGAAAACGAATCATTTCTTTTAAGTTAAATCAGGAAATGTAATTCTTCATAGCATAATTTCGGTAATATATTCAAATTCTCCTCTCCAGAATATAATAATAAGTTTTGAGGTGATTTTACGACCCGAATAAAGTCTAAAAGGGAAATGATTATAGTTGAACAGTGGAAATTCTTCAGAGACAAAAAAGAAACTAACTGATTGGTTGCACGATTGTTTATTAATAGTGTTTGTAAAACTAAACCAGTTCATGTAACAATCACTCAATGGAAATGTTAAGCAAGAAATATGTTTTCTTTGCTTATAAAATATTACAAATTTAATGCATGTTTTCCACATCTTTCTACTATTTGATTCAATTTTTAAAATGAGGTAAGGGTCATTGAGTTATATAAGAGACGTAATGTGGTTCATTCGCCACGTACAATGTACCACTCGACGCAAAAATCATTAAAAAATTGTTTACAATAAAAATAAATTGCAATACATAGTAACATAATAAAATTGTCGATAATCTTAAAATATTGTTATAAATATTTAATATCAATTGGTTTTCCACAACGATGAGAGCAATGTTAGACAAACTTTTACCGTATTTTATCTGTTTATTAAGTTTTCACCAGTTTACGATCCAGCCTTTCTCAATTAGTTCTTAAAAATATCTCCGTTTATGAAATTTTGGTACTGTTTTTTCAATCTAATTTGATCCAATAGTTAGATTTTTATATTGAAACTTAATAAAATATAAATTCAAAATTATTTTTCTGGTTATGTTTTATATCTAAGATCATAAAAACTAAAAGACTTAACGGTTTCCTTCATGTAAATGAGAAAAACTAAGACGAACATATATTCTGGGTTTTAGTCTCCAAGATTCAAAATTCTTCATTTGTAAAAAAAAAAGTCTGCATATCACGTGGTGGCTTTACGGCGCAATGGTAATCATAATTACGTGTTTGAACCATATAAGTAGAATGTCAATATCACGGTCAAAATCATAGAAAAACATAGAATCATGAAAAATATAAATTTTAATTTACAGAGAAAATATTTTCTTCGCGTTCATTTAAATCACAAAAGACAAGAAGTATTATTATGAAGCATATTTTAACTTACGAAACTGAGAAGAAGTATTTTATGAGGCATGAAAAATGCACGAATAAATTGTTAAATGAAAATGTATGATGTACTGTTTCACAATTATTTCAATTAGTGTTAAAGAGAACAACCCTATCAATAGCTTCAGGCATTACAGTCGTTACGGCTGGACATACGTCCAGTAACACGTAAAAGAGAGCGTAAGCTACTTATAATATTTAACCCTTTCGTGCGAATGAAAAATCTCGGGGTGAAAAGTCATCGACACAAGAGGTGTAACGAATGTTTAAAAAACTGTAAAATATTAATTTTGCAATACAACAATAATCACACTGTATTGAAATACAAATAAATTATATATTAGTACAAGTATATGTATACACGTACATTAATTTCCAATGTTGCTTTGTGTCGTACGTTACTTATGGCCAGAGTGAAGAAAGGAATATTTAAAATTGCAACAGTTTGTAAGACATGTCCGCTTCTTCAAATATACGGATTTGTCTAGTGCATTCAATAAATGGATACACAGATTTATTTCGATAAAAAGAAAAGCGTGCATTTGGTTTACTCTTCAGAGCTCTTCTGAACATTTTCAAGATCATTCTTTAGGGTGAATGTTTTACCTGTTAGAAATCGTGATCGATGTCATAGATTTCTTCTAAAAAGAGAATACTATGTTTTTTAATAAATTTATTCTCAAAAAAGCAGTTACAAACTACATATGACCACGTGCAGAACAATAAGTTAATTTACTCTCCGGAAGCAAGAAAAGGGGTCATCTCATCAATTCTAATCTAGGGCCCTAATGCAGAGGCAGATTTAACGCTTCAGCACACTCCTAAGATAAGAATAAAAATAGTTTGTATGGGTTATAATATTGACAAAGTACGAACATATTTGTACTTAATAAAACACAAAAATGTTATTTCGGAAGTTCGTATTATTATAAACTATAGATTAATCGGAAAATTTTGTTTATAAATCTGATAACTCTAAATTCGAGATTAACTAAACCGGAGAAAAACCCGGGCCAGGATCTGTTTTATTTTTGGTATTACTGCACCATGAAATACGTAAATTTTCTTTTAGACTGAACTATTTTATTGATCAAGTTTCTAGAATAATTTCAGTCGTAATATGAAGTCCTTTATTCGTCATTTTGAAGAGAGCATTTTTTCCTTTTCTATTTATAAGAATCCTGTATATGTAAGTAAAGATTTTCTCTCAATTTTTGGTAATTCCTATTTACAATTTTCTGAGAACACAGTTCGTAAATCACTTAAGATATTCATCTACGGCATTTCGGGGTAGATTTAAATATAAAAATGTATGCCTCTGTATATTCATTTGGTATTCCAATTTTTATATTTATATCTTACGAATTCCAACAGTTTAACCAGGAAACAACCTCACAGATACATTTTTATTTTTCACTCTAGATAATTCAAAAATGTAGCTGCGTGAGAGGTAAATACAAAAATAAAATATTACCAGTTCAATGCACTTTAAAAAATTCGCTTCACATATCTGCTTTTTATAATACGTATATTAAATGATCTACTGAATGATAGATTGGTTCCACTAAAGCTTTTGAGCGTCAAATCTCTTCTGATGAATTTTGATTATGATATAGACGAATAATGATCGACTTCGTTCAGAGCAATTACTAGAGAACGAAGTGAGCACAGTGGGTTGCAATGGATGCTTTATTAAATTCTTCCGGCCGTCGTTGACCGCACGCGTGCATTCCATCCCTACAAGATACATTCCTGTGTTTACCACTTTTGGTAATAATAAATTCCTGGACGTAGACGGTACAGTTACCCGTTCCAAAAACGGAACCAAATAAATTCTTTAAACGGTTGAATTTACAACTACTCATTAACGTACATAATGCCAATTACTACAATAATATTTTTCTGTCATTCTAGAAAATCGCCATAAAGATACATGATCAGCAAAGGTTTTTCTGCAATTACCAATGTGATTTTATCCTGGGAAAATCTTAACGAAGTAAACATTGTACCACCTATTTCCCCTATTGAATTATTAATTCGTGAATTTAAAGATCTTAATGACAAAACTCATACTACGACTATAACACTCTTCAAATGTGTGTGATTCCTCTATGTATCCGTTCGAAAATGTATAGGTGTGAAAGGGAAAAGTTCAAGTTTTCATCTGAACGGCCACAAACCTAATTTTCTTCGCAACACACACACACACAAACCGAAAGTGATAGGACAACGCGATCAGCGGCGTTCCTTCCGAAAGAGAAGAACGCCTGTAAACAGCCGCAAGACGCGACTCCCGAGACAATTAAGGCGTGTGCATTGTTGCGAAGACAGCTCTGTCGCCGCCGCCGCCACCGCCTCCACCTCCGCCTCCTTCGCGCCGCCGCTGGCCAACCCCTTACTGCTCGTGTCGCTGTCTCCTGTTCTATCGCCTACAGCAATGAAGAAAAAAATAACGCTTTGACTCCGTTGCTGAGGAACAAAAACACTGTGGCATTGTTCCCCGCCTGGCAAAAGAACTGCTCCGTCAACGGTGATAGTCTGCTGGAGGGAGGGGAGACGACGAATTGCGCGAAAGAAAGCCAGACATTGGAAGGCATCAGAGTAGGATGCGACGGCAGCCCCTCTTTGTGGGACGATTCGTCTTCAGCTCTGTGATATCAGCCTTGTGCCCGTGGGGTAATACATTTCTCGTGCTTCTCTGATCATCTTGCAGCAATTTCTGGCAGCCTTTCTCTTCAACGAACACGTGGGAAAACAATGTTGTATACAAACTTCGATCGCTAATGTTAATCGCGAATGTATAATTTATTTCGTCTCGAAACAAAATCTAATAATTACTATATACTTCAAAATCTTCCAAAATTGAATTCGTTATTTGCTTGGCAATATTATTTTTTAATCGTTTCCTTCATTATCATTATGTAAGCTATTCCCGTTAAGCTAGAAATAATGTTAAAATATATGTTACTTTAATATAACAATTAGATAAATTTTATTCCGGGTAACACTTTTTCTTTCTTATTCATTGTAACAATTAATTAAGTTATATATGTGTAATATTTCCTGTAGTCCTGAGATGATAACCTGTGGCGTTAGAAAGCAAACTTAAATAAATAAAACGTTAAAATAAAAATTTCTGGAATTAAACGATATGACTACTAATATGTTTCGTCAGGGTTCACTTAACCTGGTATAGGGAGACTTCAAGGGATATCAGGCTAGGATGCAAAGTAGTGTACAATTGTGGAAGACGAACGGATGTAGAGGCCGTCGTTATTAGTATATTGATACTATCTAGATTATGTTCAGATCATTCTGTTATCTGAACTCTTGTTGAATGAACCTTGTCTATTTACCAAATTTGATTTTGTACTAATAGGATATCCCTTATTTCTTATTAATTTCATGAGATTTTATATGCTTACAATAAAATAAAAAGAAACAAATTAAATAATATATCATGTCATGTATCCCATGGCTATAGCTATTCATTGGATAAAAATAATATTTAAAAAATACTCTTATATTTAATGCTAAATAGAGTTATCGAAGTATCCTAGAACAGAATGTGTAAATAAATTCATGGGAATGATATTTCTAACAATTAATATATTTTAATTTCTATGTCAGAATAAGTGAATATGACTTTATTGTTTCAGGTAAAGAAATTATGAAACTCATCTCGCTGCGCTCATTACATGGGTGAGTTGCATGAACCATTTGCCTAACATTTATGGAGTACACAAGATGGTCATTGAACACATCTCAATGTATCACATTTCCGTACGTACTCCGCAACTCCATAAGATAGATTTAGAAAATATAATTGTGTTCCATTAGAGTTATTAGCAACTATACATATTTTATGTCTAGAACTATCGTACTGGATAAAAATAAAAGAATAAAATTATTTCACAAAACGTCATTCATTTTCTCAAATCTTTCTTTAATCGTATATAAATTATTATGACAATTTTATTTACTGTTTTAACAACTTCTTACTTTGAATTAGTGCATTACATTGTCTGATAAATATCCCTTCTTCGACAAATAATTTTCTCGGAAGTGTCAGTTGATATTATTTCGTAAGTTATGTTTCAATCCACATCGCCCAACTGCAGTATCGTTTGTCAATAATAAAATGTGTTTCACTGAGAAAAGACTGAGAAAATAAAAACTAGTATAGAAATATAATTTTTTTTATAATGCTGTGGTTTTGTGCGATAGATTCTATCATTAGTTATTGAGAAATAATCGAAATCCACATCGATACAGGATCTATTTATTTGAACCTTATTGCTTAAAAAATATGAAAGTCCTTTCTTAAGATGTACGGGTAGAAACGGATGTATTATTCCTGCATCGCTAAGACTTCACTGTTCGTCAGTGTCTTGATGCGCATGCGCAATGGCGAACCCTTTGCCTGTGGTACTTAAAATATATTATTTTATTTAATGTTCACTGGCAGTATGGCAATGCACGACAAGGAGACTCTACCTTCATATATGAAAGTGCAGTTCCGGTTTCTTCTAAAAGTGTGCGCAGTCTATAGCTTACGTCTTAGCCTTGAACATGTAAATAATTGACATTAGAATGGAAATGAAGACGCCGTGTCAGCATGAGATACGTTATTAAATATCTTATTTATTGTATTTATTGAAATTGTCGTATGCTCTAAAGAAAAGGAATTCTTCTTATGTTACATTACGTTATTGGATACTTGTGCATCTTATGTAGCAAATTCAGTGCATTACTTCCATGTAAACAATGGAAAAATAACTTGACGATGACGCATTTTTGAATATCCAATCGTGTCCTTTAACTTTAACAGTGAGGTAATTTTTTTAGTAACTTCATTAATTCTTTCTGATTCTTATGGCAGAATAAGCAGAATAATCTGTGTTCCAGTGTGTGATATGTGGTTGCTGTCTTATGAATTAATACAGTCACACTATCATGCCTATCAAAATATATTGTGTATGATGATTTTTATTGGATTTCGGTTCGTCTTTTGCTTTAATTAGAATACGTCATATCAAAACTTTTCACTGCTTTTCGATTAATTTCGTGATCTAATATTGGAATTCGTTACAATCTCCCTTTGTTCAGGAGTTGATTTTCTTGCATTAATTACTAAAGCATGATATTATATCAACTATGGGCGAGTGTAATTTCTTTTAAACTTCCATCATTTCCGGGCGTTATTGTGCTCCAAGCTTCCCCTGTCGCCGCGCAACCTCCGGGTTCTGACGTTCGTGGCGCCACCATCGCCGACCTCCATTCGGCGCTCTTTGATCCACTGCACCCTCCGTAATTTCATCTTAATACACAGCGTCGGTTAATTAATAGGAGCTGTGAAGGCCGAGCCCTGTGCTTGCTTCCAACGACAACTTTCTTTGACACCCACTCTTCTCGCTCCTTCCTCTTTCCATCTTTCCTGCGTCTGCCACAGTTTCTCCACTTGGACGAGCGTTGTAAAAGAAGAAGCAAAAAAATATACTTAAAAGCCTTCTCCTTGCCTTAATCAAGCCCTTTCATCGCTCTATTTCCTATATATTTCCTGTCATATTACCTCCTTTGGTCAATTCTGTGCGTTTCCTTGGGTTACTCATACAATCTTTCTCTCTTTTTTTTGTAGTTTTGATGTATCAATGACTTATTATAATGACTATGAATTTCATCCAGTTTCTTTCTTGAATTCACTTTCTTTCAACTAAAATTAATAGTAGTTCGAATTACATTAGTAATAGATGAACCATTTTATTTGTCTAAAGGAATATTTTAACAGAAACAGAACAGATTAACAGAAAAAAATTGATGGTGAGAACAATGCGAAATCACTGAATTGCTGAAAGAGAAGCCTTTATTTTCTTTCTAACGATGTTTAGTCCATCAGTATTCCTTTCCTTGAGTACGAGTAACATTTATTTTTCTTTCTTAGCACAAACTTTTGCCTTCTTTTTAGTTTGTTCCCACAATCAGTTTAATGTACTTCTCTTTTTTCATCATTTACAGTTGTTTTTTTCTGTTCCACATCTGAACTTTTTCTTCTTTCATCATTTTTCTGTTCATTTCTCTTCTCATGCTTTGATTTTATTGGGAGTGCCTTCCCATCAGTCTTGCAGTCTTTCGTATCCCCGCTTCAATTCTCAACCACGGAAGAAGTTGCAGAGCGCTGAATTTGCGCTCAACGCTGCACCCGCTTCTTCCTCTGTCGAGAGGCGTGGTGGCAGCGAAACGAGGCAGGCACAAGCAGTGAGCGCTCGCTCGCTCACTCTGTGCAACGGTGCGGCACCCCAGGAACAAGCGAGTGACCTCGACGAAAGGAACAAAAAGCAACGCAAAGCAAAGCGCGAGTAAATTAGGGCGCAAAATCCAAATGCTTTTTCCCTCATTGGGAGGGGTGTGTCCCGGAGAAATGAGGGGCCGGTATGAATATTAAATTACGTGAGATTTCTTTTGATCTCGTTGCTAGCTACGCAGCACCTCACCTTCGATGCTCAGACTTCCTGCTTGCTCGACTCTTCTTGGAACGGCGGCGGCTGGGACCGTAGACTGTGGTGCCCTCGAATTCACCTTGTGCACCCGGTGCTTTCTCTACGTGTATGTGCTCGTAATCCCTCAACCCATTCGAGGTTTCAGGGGAAGTGTGAGTTTTTTCTTCTTCTTCTTTTTCTTTTTTGAAGGCGTTTCTTGAAAGAAGCTGTTTTTACAGAGTTAAACGGCAGAATGTTAGAGAGGTCGCGTTAGTTCATGGGTTGACGTTGTACCTCCAGAAACGCGTTATGAATGAGAACTATGGATAAAGGTGGATTGGCGAGGAACGGAAAGATGAAGAATGTTCTAATTGTGTGCTCTTGTATGTTGATAAAGGTAGCGGTGGAACTCATTTTCAGCGATGGCCTTTGCTGGTGTCGGTTGACACAAAGTGAAATGTGTTCGCGCAGGTGTGGCTCTTGTTAGAGTTAAAAGTGCGTCCCTCAGGTCTGGAAGTACTTCTGTGCTCGAGAGAGTGAGTTCATTACTTCGGAAGGCTAAACTACAACTAACATTTTCTCGTGTGTTTTGAAAAAAATTGTCAAGTAGTTTGTTTTATTTGAAAAAAGGTTTACTGGTTTCTTTATTTCCGAAATTTTGTATGTACCGTGTACGAGTGGCGTTGTCTGAAGTGAATTGACTAATACATTAAATCAACGGATTGAAAAGAATATCAGAGATACGACTTTGACATCTCTTTGTCTAAGAAATAGAAGTTTCAAAATTCCAATTTAAAGAAGTGGTTTACGGTGAAATATTATTTTAAATTTTTGCATGATGTATAAAAAACTTATGAGATATTATTATTTTTAAATAATCGTGCTATTTTTGTCCCCGATGAATGGTAAACCGTACCATAACTATAAATACTCCCGCGTGTTACCCGGCCGGGTCAGCTAGTAAATATATAAAACTATAAAAAATTTAATTGTTCCTTATATATTTTTTCAAGGAGATCTCTGAGTATAAGAGCAAACTTGTGTGATATCTGGACCGAATAAATTGCGAGCGAACTTTGATTCACTAATTAGTAGAAGCGAGATATCTTAAATTTTCGGGAACCAAACGAACTCTCAACTCTTGAGACCTCTCGCTCTTTGGTTGCGGTGAATTTCCTTTCCCCTCTCCTCCCCCTTTTCCGACCACGCTTCGAAGAAGTTCTAAGTTTTTCGTAATGTACTTAAGATTACTTAGTAAAAGGGCTTGGGTAAACCGTGTGTGCTTTTGGGGTTGAAATTTTCAGATCTTCAGCCCGTTTCGGTTCATTAGTGTAGCACAAAATCCGTTTTAGGGCGTTTCATTTGGAATTGAACAGGAACACGGCAAATTTGCCAGCGCCCTTTGATCCGTCGGTCCTCGCCCCCTTTTTACTTCGGCCACGGGCTTCTCTGTTTTCCGATAACGCACCCCGCGGCTATTGGCGGCGTCGTGAAAAGAACTCATTCAAAACTCTTTTGAATATCAAATGATTGCGCCAATTTTCTTCGTCTCCCTAGTTACATGCTAATGTAGTGTTTGATGTGAAACTACAGCAAACAAGACGTGTGATTTTATGAAGTCAGACATCTCTTCAGATAAAATATTCGAATTGTAATGAGAGGTTGAAATTTTTGCTTTACATTTTTCAATATTTCCTCCTTGACATTTGTTTTGACTAGAATTTCGGTTGATTCAGATCCAATAGTATATTCTTCTTACTATATTAGTTTTTGACTACCTTACGGAACCGATATTTTCGAAATTAAGTTATTGGAATATAAATTGTATACTAATTATACCGAAATTATTATTGAGTTATTCTCAGGAAAATTAATTGTTAAATTAATATTTTTTAAATTTAACGTTAAATTTAAATTCAATATTCAATTTAATCTATTATTTATAAAATAATTATTTTAAAAATTATTTGTACTTAATGCTATAAACAAAGTTTTCGCGTAGTTATAATGATCAAAAATTGATAGCAGTTTCTGTGTCGTGCATATGGTTATAAACAACTATAAATAACACAAAATTACATTGAATATAGGAAATAATAAATTCGTTTGCTTATTGATATTTTACTTAAACATCTGGGACTCTAGTTACGAGTGTTTATATTCACTTCATCGAATTTAAATACCACTGCCCAGTGCCCATAATATTATTCCATTATCCATTGTTCTATATTTTTATTATTGTGAAAATCATTATATCATATACAAACAACGCTATTAATTCTTCACTATTACCATTTTCTCTCATCTTACGAATCCCAGGATATATCATAAATGTTAACGTGACTATTTTAAGTATAACTTAATGAATATTATTCGTTTCTAATTTAGTTCTGAGTGTAACTGATTGCATCATTTTTACTGGTGTGCCGAATATTGTGTCCGTTCCAATGACCCGTTTATAGCTGATTGTCAATTTGGTGGGTAGGACTACGCGGTGTTCCCTATCGCCAGCATTGCTTGTGTAAACTTTAGGATCTTGAAAAAAACCGGACGAAAAGCGAACAAGTGTGTACCATTGGATGGGACGTTGAAATAGTGAGATCTTCACAGAAGCTGGGCTAGTGTCCTAGTGGTGTATGTGCACCTAAGCCAAAATCTGATAGGGATGCATCAATGTACTTAATAACAAGTAATGTTGAGTCTTTTACAGTATAGGGTTGTGTTCTCTTATTACTATTTTGATATGATACGAATCATCCTCCAAATGACCCCTTTGTTTATTATTTCCTCCACTGTCTTTTCTAAGCAGGACTCCAACCCCTCTTCCTATAAGGCTCTTAATACCGATACTCGTTTGGAATTCTGTAAGAGTATGCGATCGTAAAAGCAATGGAAACATAGCATTGATCCTTTTTCTATAGCCGTCTCTACCGACCAGAAAATATATTGCTGTTACCATGTTTTATCTCACCTAAAAAACTTAACACTATAAAAACTAAAGCAAATCGTGCATTTTTAAGATTTGGAGTTTAAGCTAGGGTGGATTTTTTTTAAAATAATGAAATTAGATATACACAGATAGCAAGTAATATAAGGTTCTGCCTTACGTAATGATTTGAAATTCCACATAATCATTCCTGTAAAAATAAGTCCATGTCCCAGTGGCAGACAAGTTACCTGTAAGAAGCATCGTCACTGAACTGAAACTGATGTTATCAGAGTAATGAACAAAGTAAACTACATATCTACTCATGTTAAGAACGTGGTAATTTTAGCTCATTTCATATTTTCTAGTGTCACATTTATATTGTTTGTGTCACGTTTATTGCATTGAATTATAAGGGTTTCTTCACGTAATTGATACAACACTAAGTACCACTGGCGAATTCAATATTTTTTTTTTATGGTAGTCTTTAAAAGATGCCGAATACCAAATAAATGATCTGAACCATCAGTGGCTTCAATTAGACAGTGTTTATGGGTGAAATTAACTCTCAATGCATTTATATTTGCGTCTTAGTACCACACCGAGGAAAAGATATTTGTATAATTAACATAAACAAACAAGTTAAATACTTTTTAGTATTTAGTAATAAAAAATTTAGTACTTAAGAGTACAATAAAACACTATTTTTAATTACTAATTAAAGTATTTTTTTTTTCAAGACATACTGCAATAGTTGGATACTTACATGATTGGTCGGGTAGATGACACGCCGCAGGTCAACGGACATTGATTGTAGTAGAACTCTGAGAAATGTTCACGGTTGTGGTTCTTGATCGTACTTGCGGTGACGCATCACATGTCTTCAACCATTAATATGAACGCACATGATAATATTGGATCAAAACTGACCGTTACTTCGTCATCGTGGCCACTGCTGAGGTTAAAATTCTTCCACATACTCTTTACTCACTTGACTTAAAAAAATGAGACATGTTCAGAACTTGTTTAAATATTTGTTATTTGTACCCAATTTTCTTCAGAGCTGTTTTCACTAGTCTTTAAAATAACTCTTAGGATTTAGTATTATCTTCGACGAGTAAAAATGTCTAGTACCTGTCATTTGTTCCAAATAAATGTAATATTTTTCTTTTGTGAGATTTGTGCAACATTCATTTTCGGACTTTCCTCAGCATTTCTCCAGTGAATTTCACGTGGAATCTTTTCTTTAGAGATAACGTTTCTTTGTTTCAAAATTGCTAACTCCTTGCATGTTATTTATAAATGTAAATATTCAATCCCGTGTTTCAATATTTGGGTCGCTGAGAGTTGGGGAGTCGCGACGTCAGTTCCGTACGCAGTGATGCGACGAGGAGTTTGCGGTGGCGGGAAGGGGAATTGGAGGGGAATGTCGTTGGAAGACGTGAGACAGAGATAGTGAAGCGCTCAGGAAATGCATACATATGAGGACGCTTTCCGCTGTTTTCTTTTTTATCCTTGCTTAGGAAATGACAGAAATATTAATTTCCTGACCGTAATTCAACAATTTTCCAAGAATACTTTTCGTCATAATCTCGTTATTTTATTTTCAAATCGCCGTTTTCTGCGATATTTCAGGTACGTATGCACCCTATTGATTCTAGGGACACTAAATGTCAATCCATATTTATTTGATCAAAATCACTACGGTATCTTTTACATACCTTGAAAATAGTTGAACATTATTTATTAATAATGTATATGAGTTTATTTTTACGTCCTTAAATCTTAGGTATGATTCATTACCATTTTTCTTGTCTTTGGTGAGCGTTGTCACTACGTATGTTTTATTTTCAGCCCGAAGACGTATTTGAATCTTCTCGCGGTATATCTAGGGAAGCCCAGACGACTATTGACATAGTTATAGATGAACGATGGTTTTGAGAGTGAATGTAATGCTTTACATGTGATCCATGATGGTTTCCTATTGCCTTGACTATTACTTAACATTACTTATTTATTTTCTGTTTACTTAATGTTCTTGCCTCAAACACAGTCAATACAAGGTTTTTATACTCATGATAAAGACGCATACCGTACCCAGGGTTCTAATCCAGAACCTTTGGCTCAAACCGACTGAGACGCTAGGTCGGAAATTCTAATTACGCATTATGCTCATATCATTTTCTAGCTCTGATTGTGAAGAGGTAAAACTCCCTTTGTTGCAATTCTTCGTCCCATTTTTCTTCTTCCTTTTTCATTTTGTGTTCATTCCCTTCGATCCTCCTTCGTCCGCTTCACTCCTTTTTCCCAGTCGTCTCATCTTCCCTCGCGCAGCCGCTGTCGCCGGGACCCGTTGCCCATCGCCGCCGCCGCCGCTGCCTCTGTAGAGTCAATATTGTAGTTGAGCGAGCACGCGTCCCCGGGGTCGAGCTGCACCTCTCACCCTCTCAACCCTCCCGAGGAATTGCGTTTTAATAGCCACCCTTGTGAAGACTTGGAGCCACAGGCCTCAAGGCGCTTTCGCTGCCTGTCCCAAACCCTGGGGCCCTTCCAAGCCCTGGGATCCAGGGTCGCTGGGGCTGGTTGTTTAGAGGTTATGTAGACTTGAGGGATGATCTTTGCGATTGATGTTAAAGACGGAGAGAACAGGTGGAACTGGAGAAATGGTCCTACCATGCAGGAGAAGATACTTCAAAATTGATAATTGATATTTAATGAAATCAGTCGATTTGTTGTGACTGTGGGGTGGTTTTGCGATGTCAAATGAACTGTTTCAACTTTAATTAACTGAGTCGTGCAATTAGATTATATGGAATTGCTCTCCGACTTTGAAATCACAAAATTTTCCGAAACAAGTTTATTATATTGCATTATTTAAGTACTAAAGTACAAGGAATTGTATGTTCCAGTATACATAAATTAATATAAAGATGTTAGTTAATTTGAATAGGTATATGATTATCGAACTTTTTAATTTGAGTTAATTAAATTGGGTCCACAATTAAAAAATTCACTTCATCAAAACTGTAGCAAAACGAATTGGAAACACAACTCGTATTGGATGACGGAGTAAAAGGAAATCAGGAATAAATCTAGTCTTTAAAGGAGACAGAAAATTCCTGTATACTCAATTGTTCAATTTATGATATACGAAAATATATTTCAGAGAAAATAAAATAGCGTGGATGGAAGGTTGCAATACTGATAAAACTAGAGCGAGTAAAATTGACAGTAGGAGAGAAATTGGAAAATATTTGAACAGCACTTCGTCGAAGTAAGAAATACTCAATAAAATGAAATGAAAAAGAGAGAGGGCAATGCTTGAACAAGCTATAGAGTAATGTGCGTGCCAAAAGCGAAGTACTTGCTCATAAATCTTGGGTGGGAGGAGACGATGGAGTGGGAGAAATGTGAGATAAGACGTGATGGGAGTCACGAGGTGAGGGATTGGACCGTCCTACTGTGGGCTGCTGCAATCCGGGGATGAGTGTAGGCGTGAGGCAATCCGTCCCTAGGGTTTGGAGCCCTCCCTGCTCTATGCCCTCAGCAGCACTCGCCTCTCTGCCCGCGTGCCGTTGCACAAATCCACCGCCAGAGAGCACCAAGGGCTTCCGTCGGATTTAGAGCCATTTACTTCCGTTCTCTTCGTTTTAAATTAAATTCCACGCCCGTGTGTGCCCCGGTGCCACTTTGCCATGATTCTTCGTAAAAGTAATTAAAACTTTAACAGCTCGATAGTTTTAATAATCTTTAATAAGAGAGAAATGTATTTTTATAAAAGCTTCGAAGAAGAAAGTAACATTAAGAATAATTATTACTTGAACATGTTACTAAGAAAGTGGTTTCACTCTTGTAATAAAAATCTAAAGAATAAATATTAACGCCTTTTTATTTAATTTTGTGAAACGCAATTTGGAGAGTCGTGTTTATCCACCCTATTCTCTCCTTGATTTGTTTTTAGTTTTATCAAAACTAAATATAGTCTTTGTCTAGTGAGGGTCGTATAATTTTTCAACTTCATAAGAAAATAATTATAGACAAAATTAAGTCTGCCATTATCACAGGACCAAATCATGAGTAGGAGGTGTAATTCTGAACAAATGGTATGATAAATATAAACAATTTTATTAATGTTATGTTATTAGGATACAACCTTATTTATATAAATATTGGGCTAAGGCCAACATTATGCCTGAATCGTTGTGTAGTTAAATATCGTCATTGTCTATTAAAGGTCATTAAATTATGCAACTCCGAAGATAATTATTTTAGATGAAAATACGTTTTCCAACATTACTGAACAATAAACGAATGTTCGCCATTCATATCTGTGATCTCCCATTCGTATTTAAATTACCTTCTTCAGTTATTTTGAAGGAAAGTCTTTACAATGAGAGGGTGTTTTTCGATGTTTTATAATGGGAGAAGTGTATGTACACCAAGAGCCTCTTCTTAGTCCTTAATCCATTCTCTTGTACATGATTAGAAATTAGGGAACTAAAGCAAAAAGTAGTCTGTTTATTTCAAAATACGTTTCATAAGGCATTTCAATTTGCAAAATAAGTGGAATATATTGAAGAAATACCTTGTCAACCCCCCTCGGAGAAATGTAATTTCTTGTTCGTTTCTAAACAGATCTTAATGATATCAGAATGAGATTTCTTTGTCATGTGTATTTTCGTCCCTTAAATGATAACAAAAGATTGCTATGCGTTCTCCGTCTGTCTTTTGTATTTTTTGGAATATTGGAGTGGCACCCATCCGTATTTTTCAGTTGAATCGCTTTGCCTGTCCATAAATAATCGCAGCTGAGGTGTAGAGCATTCGCTTGGAAACACCACTTGACATTCCCTTCTTCCCCCTTTTCCAATCCCTGCTCACTCACTCCATCGGCGTTCCCGCAACCAATCACAGTTTGATTGAGCGTTTGAGGGACGCATGTGCAATTCCACGTGGAAAGTCCTTCGTTCGTAATGTTTCTACAATCGCTCAACGTTGGCTCAGTCGAGAGAGTTAACGGGCGCTAGAACCATCTAGACGAAGGGAGAGAAGGGGAGAGGTTCAACGGGTCGTTAACAGACAGCGCTGCTCTGAATGAAAAATTGTGAGAAGATCGTTTGACGTTTGCGGTGTGTTAATTTTGTTCTTCAACTTGCGATTTGTCCATCGTGCTGTGTTTTACTGAAAAGAGAGGCTCAAAATTGATCTTAATGTAACAGTTCAGCTGTATTTTGTTATGGTACTGTTGGGCGAGATGGAAGTGGTGATTTAGAGTTTTGGAATGAAAGGCCAAATTGATGGACCTACCGGCATAAGTATTTCCCTGGAGGTGGAGAAATCACCGGTTTGAGAGAGCGATTTTAAAAGTCTGTTGTTTTTTTCTTTCCACACAGTTAAATACGATTCGCAACATGATTATTTATTATATTATTTAAACTCACAAACACACACTATGATGTCCGATGTATAATTAAATGAATAGTAAAACAAAATTCACTGTATAAATAATAACGTTGTTCATATTTCTCTTAACGAAAGGTAGGATTAATAGATACAAATTTCTTATATTCTGTTTATACATCCAGCTTCCTTAAGTAAAAAAAACAAACTATTGAGGTAATAATACGGGAGGTAATACACATGGACATTGTGTTAGATTTTAGAATCAATACTTCATTGGATAATGTCATTTTATATATCTATTTAATTGTTGATCATATCGTATTATATAATATTTGAAAATATTTCTTCAGAGATTTATCTCTCTGTAAAATTAAAATCTATTAAATAAATAAATGCAATCAGAACTCCGGGTAAGGTTAGTGTAACGTGTCATCGAATACAACGTGAGTTGCTTCCGAGACAAGCAGGTCCTCTTTAACTTTTTAATTTGCTTTTTAGTTTTCCGTGTTCGCTGTATGCGCATTCGGTGCGTGGGCGAGCTGGAGCATGCCATAGGAGGCAGTGTTCCCCAGGGATGGGATTACTAGCTCGTGCGGTGGCAATGCCGGCGGTGGCTTCCGAAGCGGTACAGCTGCCAGCTGCGCTGTCTGGCGAGGAGGATTCAGGGCCACGCGAGCGGAACGCGCGCGCTCTATGGGATTCCCCTTGGCAACCTGTAGTAACCACCACTGACATACACACCTCCGAAAGATGTTGCTCAACAAGCTATGAGTTTACGACATATTCATTCAGAAGCGAACTGTACACGTGAAATATAAATATTTTACTTTGATTCAATATTTTCACATTTTAATACAATCATATTCAGAAGAGTAATTTAACATTATAGGTAGAACAATATTCCGATATCATTACAATGAATTGAATGTTGTGTCTGAAATCAGTACTTCATAATTATTGAATGTTGGGACATTTCCTGGCATGGCCTGGCATTGTAAATCAAAATATGAGATATCAAATTTGCACAGGTATTTACGTCTGTTTAGGTCGTTAAATTCTATAACCTAATGACGTGTTAACCTTAATTTTTTTTTTGCAAATCAAGCGAATATTTAATATTTTATGTTGATTGAAAATTTGGAAAAATAAATAAAACTAGAGCTTTGGGAAATGTTTTTCTCGGTGATTAGAATATATTAACATACTCGTAGAACGACGTACTAAGATAGTTCTATTTTTACCGATCATTATCACGTTTGAACGTTTAGTGTATAATTTTTTAAAATAGGTTCTCTAAAAATTGATTCTGACTCTTGCCTGTGTATTTGATTTTGAAGTGTACTCTGTCTAGAGAGAAATGATTGTATCTGAACTGGTGTCTCGATTCGATGTTTACTTGTATATGCGCTTTATATCTTTATAGTCGAACATTAATGAGCTTTAAATCCAAGCTGGAAAAGTTGAGTGTTTAATCTAATACTTTGTCACGCTATCCTACTAGGGCATATTTCATACTAACGTATTGTTTTTTTAAATTCTAAAATACGTCCACAATAATCTGTCTCGCATATTCTATTTAAAGGTACATTTCTGACAGTGTATTTTGATTCAGCAAAATAACGTGTTTGGTATAATTGTCACTGTTAAGTAACACATACTTTGTAACTATTTAATACTCAATTTTTACAATGCTAAGTTTTCACATCGATAAGCTACACTTTATTGGTTAATATATTCTTCTTAATTTTATTTAATTATACTTTTATTTACGTCGTTTAATTCTCAGTATGACAGTTCAGACTTTAATTCTCTCGTATGTAACAATGTCTAAGTAATGGATCAGGTTGATCGTACGGTGTTTTGAATTTCAGAAATTTGTTTATGTGCCTCGCATTATATATTTTAATCAGCTGCTTTCTCTGGAAGAATGCTTCTATTTTCTTTGACGCATCCCATAAATTTTCTCGTTCTCGGATTCATATTGACCGTTTTTCTTCAGAGTCAAAAATTCGTTGAGACAGCGAAAGATATTTAAACTCAATCGTGACGTGTTGGAGGTCTAAGTATAGATCAATGAGCTTATTGACAGAACGGAAGTCACTCAAGATTGACACAGGTGAATAAATATAAATATTTATTTTGACCATGTTTGTAGACAATTGTTATTGAATATCGCAACGTTTCAAAAGTTACTTATTGTCATCGTCAGGTATTGTAACATACGGACAATACGATTGGAAATTACACATAAAATTGTAACAAATACGTTATTTTCATCACCTGGTAATAACGGTAAGCGAGAATTGAAACTTTGTGATATTCAGTAAAAAATATACGTAATAAAATTGTTAGTTTGGATTAAAATATTAGTGGTTTCGGCACAAGATAACTGGAAGAATGAAATATTGTGTATTCTGCTCCTTGCAGATATTAGTATCTAGATAATAGTAAATTGAATTGCCCTAAAAAAACAGAAATTCCGAATTAATTATTTGTATTGCAAATAAAAACTTACTGATTTTTCTTTCTGTTTGTTGTTTGCATGCTGCCTGGAGTTCCTTTGTTTTGTATGAAAGTGACTGGGGTCAATAAGTGATTGAGGAAAACATGAATTCGAAATTTGTATCCCATTCACTTATAAAAATTCAATTTCATTCGTACAATTCTCTTTCTGGGCATACAATTTTTCTTTTGTCGTAAATTCTGTTTATATGAGTGATTATTTTCTAGAGAACGAAAGGTTCTGAATAAACATACTGCGGGTGAATTGACTGTACTGAAGTGTTTTCTTTGAGATACTTCTAATTTTATTGTCTCGTAAATTTTTCGGTCTTTTTTTTCAATTTCATTTATAAATAAACATTCAAAGTCAATGGGTTGGAACTGTTCTTTATTTTTATAACTAACATTTACACATTCAAAGAGAAAAATCTATGGAATATTTAATATATATAATCTTTTAAAACAACTTTATTTACCACATATATATTTTATTACTTCAAATAAACGGAAAGAAAAATAACTGAGAGCCATATTTGAGTATTAAGATAAAATGTGATGACTTTTAATCTTGAGCTTTGTCCCATTCCGCGCGTTTCCCACAGGAGAGTGGCACTTACAGTTAGTTCTCTAAAGCTTTAAACAACCATTACTAAAGTAAACAAACGCCCATTTGTTCAAGAAATGATGACATTTATTTAACTTTCATGGTTTTAAATGATACCTTTTGTGGCAAAAATTATTTCGATACGTTTACCAACTACTCTGGTTCGTAAACCACCTGTGTTGATTTTGAGTTCTTTTATTATAGAATCATTCAATGAACAGAATACACTCTTGTTTTTCAATTACTTGTTCGTTTTAATTTTGTAATGTTTAATGTAGTTTGTAAATATACTACTAAACGTGCAAAAAATAGTACTGAATTCACCGTAAATGGGAGAAAATAAAACGCAATCTAGGGTTGAAGTAGCAAAAGTCAGTTCATTGTTTCCGAATTTCGTTGAAACTGTTGGAAAACCTTATCACGTAAACCTTTCTTGAAGGAGATATAATTTTTGTCGGAATTGCCTTATCCGTTGGTCCAAATCGTAATTGCAGTACTCATCCCACCCATGCAATGGCGCTGGTGGTGGTCTACTGAAGGGGGACTAACGGGGAGCTAGGTTGGTTAGAGGGACAGGGAGGTAGAGAGGCAGCGAAAGCGATATGCTATCGCGTCCAGCGGAATGGAGTGGAGGGGGAGGTGGTGCAAACGCGTATCTACCATCTCTTATCGCGGTTTCACCCTCCTCCTCCCTTCTCCGCCCTAGTGCTCTATGCGGCAGTAGGAGGCACGTTTTTCACTGCCACTCTCCTCCTCCACTACTCCTCCCACCCCCCCCTCTCTCTCTCTCTGTTTCTCATCCCATCGCTGCTACACCACCCGGAGATCCTCCATTACGTTGGGACTGCTCACTGCAGATAGAGGTTCCAGAATAACACATTACTAGATATATTTTATGTAGAGCTACTGTACACGTACCTACACAATATCATATTTTCTTTTCTATATTTTTTATTTGAAGGTAACCATTAAAAGAGTACGTATGGGTTGTCTCTCTCTACAAAAGAGTGACTTGATATGTAATGCATTCTTTCATTGCCACACAACAGTTACTTTACACGACGTAGGAAGCAACCGGTTGAGTCCAAAGAACCTGAAGGTCTCTTCTGAACCCCTACCTCAAAACCTTATCGTAGCGATACGTTGTGAGAAGGTGGAAGCAGCTCTGTGACGCGAGGGGTTGGAAGTGTGTCTGTTACCACGCCCCACGCCCCCCACAGGTTTATCGCTAGATGTCAGCACTCCCTTTGCACGCGGTATGCACGCCCTTCGTTTCTTCTATTTTCTCTTTGTCTCCTTCTCTCTTCAATTCTCCATGACTCGTCTTTCTATCTTTTCAGGTATATCTGGTATTGTGTTCATCCACTATTTTCTTGTGATATCTTTCTTGTTTTTGTGATGCATGTTATTGTTTCTCCGTTATGTTTCCCCACTCCTCATTATCACGCCAATACTCTGTTCATATTGCATTTCATTCTTCTTCATATCCCGGCTATTATGTGCGTCCCACACTTCGCTTGAAGTCATAGTCCGAAGGCACGCCATGAACTAAATCATTGACCACTGCTGTACACGCGACTGCCCCAGCCCTAACTTCGTCGTCTTGTCGCTTGCCTCTGTTTCTACCTTCCTCTGTGCACGTACAACCACAAGTTTTCGATTCCACCTCCACAATCTTCTTCACCTCAGTCATAGAGTACAGTTAACCTCTAATACCATCCACTTTTCACATCCATTTATTTACTTATGCTTTATCGCTACATGTTAACGTTGGTAGTACACCATTGTAGGTAAATGAGCAGATATGCGTCATATGAGCTATTCTAATCAGTTCCTAGTGCTCAACCTCAGCGCGGAATGAAAGGACTGTTTACCGAAATAGGAAGTGCTGTGTGTGAAACGATATGATGACATGGAAACATGCCTTTGAAGAAGGGTGGTGCCAACACAAAGGATATATCACAATCATTGGGGATCATTGCGTTCTCACAAGGCATTGCTTCCAGTAGATTAAAACTCGGGAAAACTTTTTAAGTCTAAATTTCTAATTGTTCTACATCATTTGGATACACTTTTTTATTCTTTCTCAAGGGTGTAGCCATGAATTTATTTTGAGTGGAGTACGAGGGAGGTGTGTTCACACTCCACAGGGTAAGAAAATATATTTTTAAATATGATGCTTGAAAACACATAAAAACTCTCATATTTGAGGGGACGGTTTCGGCATGCGCCTTTTTAAGTCGCGTAGATAATGAAGCGTTTCTTCTCTCTTAGCTTTGCGTTGACTGACCGTTAGATGAAAGGATAGAAATGTAACAGGGAAATTTAAATTTGTATATTGAAGAATTTACTGTTGTCTCATTAAACCTGGATGGGTTGAGGTTCCTAGAGACCAGATGAAACCTAACTCACGTGTTTTTACATCTCTGAATTGAGAATGTTTTGGGATAATTTCCAAAATCATAACTTTAAAACATTCATTAAATGTTTTATCAATATATCATTCGCATTTTTCATTTAAGTTATTTTTAGGCGCACGTTGAAATATGAAATGTCCAGAAATGTGACGTTATAATGTACGGTCTTAGCGATAGAACAAGGTGAACCTAGTTATCTGTCAGTTTCATGGGTAGGACTCCTAAGAAGCACAAGTAAAGAGCAAGTGTTACAATTATTTGCTCTGACTATGGATAGCGAAGGAGTACATGGGTTGAATTTTAACCATCATTATAACCCTTATTTCAGTTCCTCCTAATGAAAATCGTGTAATGGAGATGTGTCTGGGATTCATAGTTATTCTTCAAGATTATTTCAAATCAGAGTAAGAATGAGGAATAGAGGAGAAGAAATAAATTCATACATATGAACAAATTTTTGTTTTCTCAATGTCGCAATATTCTGTGATCCACTTATCAAACGTATTAACTTAAAAATTACGAATAAATTAAAATTATTTAATTAAAAATATATTAGAGCGAATACTTCACACCTCTTCTATTCAATGAATCCTTAACTACAAAAAAAAAACTTTAATGTTTTATAGTATGCATAACTTCAGAAACGAATATTTAAAAGTATTTACTAAACAAACAAAGAACGAAGCAAAACCAACCATATGATTGATTTATTTTCCTTTGTATTATTATGTCCACGTATAAATGTAAGTGACGTGCATTAAAGTCTTCATTTAAAAAATCACATCCCCTTTTTTTCGTTTTCAGTTATGTGTTATTATTATACTACATGCATTACCCATCATAGGGTCCCCTTGCCTGGGGTCGGGAACCCCAGTTTGAGAAACGCTAGGTGCGAATTACATTAGTATCTGCATTCATGTTTCTTTATTGATATTTTAAAACTATTCGCATCCTATCTATCATTACGTAAGAAAAATTTGAACATTATGGAATTTCTACATCTAAATTGTTTTTGAATTGTTCTCTTAGTTCATGTTTTGCTTATTTTCAAAAGAACGTTCCGTCCTATCAGTCTTATTAGATATTTCTTTGCCCATGAGCACCCCAGAGTATGAGCTTCCTTAAGGTGACAGCGTTTCTCCTTTGTCTTCGCCATCTCCACTATTCTTCTCTCCTTTGCATTTTTTGAGTGGAGTACGTAAAAGTTAAAGAGCTTTTTAAGAAAGCTCCGTGAGTGACTTTCCGTTGGTGGTTGTCGTCATTCCTCCCCCTCCCCTCACCCTGCCCACCGCCTGTGTCAACGAGGAGATGAGGCTCCGCTGCTGCTTTATAGACCGTGCGATAGGATGAAGCGATGAGGTAGAAGAGAGCGAGAGAAGATCGGGGTTCATCCGTTCGCTGCTCAGATGGGAGGTGGATACTCTCTTGACGACGCCTTCGTAGTGTTTACTGCGGTGCACAGTCGACTGATTAGACAGCACTGGGTGTTTAAATCCGCCTGCAGGCGTCTGGCGACGAACGTAAAACGCCGGGCTTTCTCTGTTGGGTGCCCACGCTACGATCCTCTTCCCACCCCATCCCACCATTAAATTCATACTCGTGTAAATACCCTGTAAATTTGGCGAGCCATGCCGCCCACTTGCTGGCAAAAAAAATAATGTCAAGATACAGCGAACTAGTTACTGTGATAGCGTTACTGAGGCAAACGGCCTGTTCTCAAGAATTCGTTCATGAGTTACATTGGTGTCTGAGTTGGTAATAATGACCTGTAATTTTATGAGGAATTAAGAGTGTTCCACTTATCTAATTGTTGTTTCTGAACGACCGATCTCATTTTCATTTCCTGAATATTTATCATCTTATGTAACGATATCCTCTTTTGAGATTATATTGAAATAAATTCCATAGTGGTGGTACAGAGATAGTGTCTTTGCTGGCAGTGAACTTTGTAGTGTGAGAGCGTGTGTTTGATGTCTCCTTAAATAGTTGAGATTCCTACTGCGGTTTTTTTTCACCAACCCCACGCAAATGTCGATTTATTACCTTACGTTTCACAGAAATCAACCCTCCCTTCTTTGCACGAGTAATACATGTATGTGAAAAAATATGATCCCACCATGAGTCGAAAATATAAATAAATAAATTTGAATATTTCCAATCAAAAATACCTACAAGAGTAAAAATGTTCTTGACTGAAATTGTTCTTTATATACGACTTATTTATTACAAGAAGTTTGTCAGCGGTTTCTGCGATGTATAATTAATTAAGATATTTGCTTGTATTCCTGAAAATTTAATTTTTGGAGAATTTATATTTTGGTGAATCGAATGACTTGTTTAAGAGTCTCCAATTGTGTAATAAATGGACCACTCCCTAATACATCTCTCGCATGGAAAAAAGATGTATTTGTATCTGCATGAATTTGAGGATTCTTGCGTGACAAAATTATACAAGCATTGTCTATGTTAAGTAGCGTCATCATCCAAACAGATTTCGAGTACCTGCAAAATGGTAGATTTCCACTACGTATTTGAAAACGTATTCGGTAACTTTGGTACATTTCTGAGCTGTTCATTGTGACATAATTCACTTATATTTGATAAAACTTTTTTATATTTCAATCTAGTATTTTTTGATGACGATAAAAATTCATATATTCATTGAACTGCAACCTATTTCATCGTATTTTTTCATATTTACTTCATAATATTTCAAAAAGTAATAAATCCGCAAATAGCAGTACCTTATTTTTGATATTTTAAATTTATCAGCTGAAATACAATGACTTTAACTTTAAACAGCTTGTGACCAAATTCATAACTTTTTCAAAATACTAAGGAGAAGTAAATCTATGCTACATATTGATACACGTCGTACAGGTGAGAAGTGTTTGCTAGAGGTCCGTTCACCAGATTGTTCTCGTTCCTTTCTCACGCAGAACGCGGATCCAATGACCGAAGCCAGGTCGTGTAACAGTCAAGGTTTGCAGGAAATGGAAACAATTTGCGTTGCCTTTGAGTGACGGCACACGCGGGGGCAGAAAGGGTTTCGTGGTGGCTAGGACGTCGTGGTGAAAGCAGATGGTGATAGCTCCATCGAGCACAACCCTCACTACCATTCCCTTCTTCTCCGTCAGACGAAGCAGCCCGCAGTGCACTCTCGAACGGGCAATTTATAAGTCCAGTTGCAGGAAATAGAATAAGGAGCTGCGGGGTAGCAGTGGCTCCCTATAAGAGAGGAGAGAAGGGAGAAGGAGGTAGCTGCTGCATGCGATGTGAAATACGCTCTAGCGATAGCGGTCACGCCACGACGTCAGAGCCAGTAGGGTGGAGGTAGCGGCAGTGGCGCCTGTGGACGAAGGGATGGCTGGAGGAGGTGACTCCGGTACAAGAGCTAAATTCTCGCCTCTCCCACTCGTTAGTCCCAGAGGCCACCCCACAGAGCGACTCGTAAAGAAGTAATTTTATTTTGTACTCGCAGACGCGTAAGATTTATTCCACAGCATCACCTCTCCCACATCTCATCTTTTTCTCTTCTTTCTTATCTCATCTCAAGAATTCTACTTTCATGCCGTACGTGTTGTTCGTGCTCATAGAGTTACTCCAAGAAGAAATTAATCTGTTACGTGCTATGTTTATTTTGTATTTGTTTATTATGTATTATTTTGTATTTGTTTTTATTCACAAATTAAGAAAAAATCCGGAGTTCAAGTGACTTACAAACGAAAGAACACAACTCGTTCTTCGTTACTTACATGACCATGTAATGTAGGTCTAAAGGGAAGAGTTTCTGGTGAAGAGGAAGTAAGTAGTGTAATAAAACATTTACAATCTGTTAGTTCTGAAAAAATGCAATGATATGTATTACACTGAATTACTGTACGCGTACTTTAAAATACAGAAAATAGTTTTTTGTGCTTCCACTATGATTCGCGGGGAAACAAAGAATCGTAAATGAGATCCATACAAAACATATACAGCATTACATATGAAAATTAAAGATGTTATGTTTAAGAAGAAATAAAAAATAAAAATAATGCAAATTTTAGATGGATTTTAGGACATGAAATTTTAAGAACAAGGCAATGAAAGTTGAATTCAAATCCTCTCAGAGTCATCACTTATTGAAGAATATTACGTAACCACCTGATATTATAAAGAACTCACCTCTCCAAAAGGACCAGTAATCAAAATAATTTTAGATAAAATATGTAGGAGGAAGAGAGGTTGAAGAAACACGAGACTACGTCGCACAAGAACACGTGTGACGTAGCGTGCTCGCTGCCCAGCGACGTGTCCAGTGGCCGTTAAAAGAAAGGCGAGACTCAGTAGTGCGTGAATAACGTCGCGTTCATATTTATTATTTACTCGCATGAGCTGCAGGCTGCCTTCCATCCCCTTGTGCGTGCCGCAGTCTCTTCCGCTCACTCGTTTACCCCTGCCATCCATCGTCACTGCAACCCGCAGCATTTCTTTTTCCCGCTGACCTGGAGCTCGGAAAAACTGCTCACCCTTTCCCACGATTTCAAGATATCGGCTCCTGTGATTGCGGAGAGTCGGGCCCTTCCAGCTTTCTGACCTTGCGGAAAATATCTGCTCCTTTACCGATTTTCCTCCTATAGCACCCGACTTTGTGGCAGTCACCTTGTTCTACTTTCAACTTTCTCGGAAATTGTTCGTGATAGTGGTAATTATGATTGAGCTTTGATAATATTAAGAGAAGAGATTTGATTGTTACGGACCCCTACAGGAATTATTTGGAAACATGAGTAATGAAGCAATTTTTCGTGGATTAAATGATCACTTTTTACGGTTTGAAATAACCACAAATTCAAATTTGACGCGAATCTTCTAACTTAATTTTTTTGTTTTAATGAACACCAAGGAATAATATTATCTGAAGAATTTTTATCTAAACAATATTCTCAGCAAAAGTTTTTTGCATTAAAATTTGTATATTATGACAGGTAAAGTGTTTCTGTGTTCTTAATGTTACCAACAATTAAATCCAGAAATTCCACATTGTCTCGTGTTCTTCTTCTTAGAAGTAAGCATCCAAGTATGTTCATATCACGCGGGGAAACATGTGATTTACAGTAGACGAATAGAGGCGTTAGGTCATAGACTGTATGGAAATCAAACACGTAAATGTCTAACAAAAATTCAAGGTAGTTATTTGAAATTCTTTTTAGTTATTACAATATAATCTCTTTGATATTACAACTGTCTTTCATTCTTCTGTGATCAAAATTATAAAGAAAGTCGTGATATATCGGGCATGTCCAAAAACTAATTACTATAAAACAAACTCCGTGGTCCGTGGGAGCAAGCACAACGTAGTTTCCTTTCTGTTTCCAGTGTAGTTTCGAGGTTACTGCCTCCACCAACCCCCTCCTACAGGCATCCAACTTTTTGGCAAGCCCAATATTTGGTGTGACAACATTGACTTAATTTCTACGCGCCTGTCGGCGGGAAACTCCGCCTAACAGAGGAGAGGTGTGGGAATAAAAGTGAAAGGGGGCGAGGGGAAGGAGAAATGAGAGAAAGGAACCATCGGGCGATGTGAAGATGAGGCGCATTGCGGTTCGCGATAACAGCGCTCCAGGTGTACACTTTAACCACTGTCGCTGTGACTTCGAAGTGCTCACTTTATTGAAATACTCATAAGGGATATACCTTAGAAATACCTTATAGGTTGGGAAACGAATGATTATCCAGTCATTATCAGTTAATACTTAACACGATTTCAGAGAGGATAATTTGTAAAAATGGCATTGTTTGGTGTGTATCAATTCGCTCGAACTTCCTTCAAACCGTTGATTTCTGATTTAACATGCAGTGGGACTCTTGATAAAGGTATATTTTTCTACAAAAACAACACTTCTTAAAAATGATCATTAACACAATAAAACATCTAGAGCAAAAGCGTTTGTGGAGATCAAAATCAAAATTAAACATGAGCAATACACTTTGCATAGAAACATCTGTTTCAAATCTTTATTCCTGGTTCATAAATATTATTTTTAATAAATTGAAAGGTGTAGTAACATTGTGGGATGTTTCCTTAATTTTATTTTCTTGCGTCTTAAAAGTTGTATGATATTTTTTTTATATCATGATTTTAAATTTTTCGAATGAATGCCCAAGGAACAATACTTAATTTAAGTTCAATGATTAATCTTTAATCTTGCCTTTATTATTATCTCTCAAATGGCGGAACAGTGCCTCACAATGCGTCTTCTCGCTTCGCCGTGCTAATTGTTTCCGCCGAGACCCAAATGATTGCATTTGCGTTCTCATCGCGAGCGAAGGCGTCTGTGTGCGACGACAAGGGAACACAGCACGCGTGCTTCCTATAAATCTCGCCTCATTCTCCACAGATCGACGCACTCCGCCCTAAGGGAAGTGGGCCTTAGCACCACCCCCTCCCTTTCCCTGCTCATGCAAATTCGGTTCCCGGGCGGCAGCGACCGACCTTCGTGTGACCGAGCACTTCATTAACCCCCTGGAATCACCCCTCCTTTCTCCGATTTTTATCTGCGCGCACCGACCGTTGAGCTTGTGCACTGAGGACTTGGTGGTTGAGGTGCAGGGGCTCAACTGTGCCGATGTGCGAGTGGAAGACGACGATGGCGGATACATGTGCGCTTTGGAGAGAAGAAGCGAAGAAGTGTCTCGCTGTGTAAAATTGTGGAAATAAGATTTTTGCACCGAAGTTGTCCCTAAAAACATTGTTATATGTGTTCCAAATGATATTTGGAACATTTTTTGCCAAATCGGAGAAAATCCGACGATTTTTTGGGACGACAATGATTTTTAATGGATTTACTCGCCTTATTTTCGTTACAAGTGAAGAAATAAATTCCTTTCTTTGCTTGCAGACTTCTCCACAATAATTATGGCTTCTCTGCCGTTATTTTACCTACAACTTAAAGTGTCAGGAAATTGACGTTTTATTCCAATTTTCTTAAAATCTTTAGTATTATGTTATATTTGCCTGTTTTTGGCATTAAATAAGCTTTTTTAGTATAGTTAAATGTATTAAAACACGTATACTGACAACGCCTAGGTATTGTTCAAGGACAAAATTGAGGGAAAAGGACTGAATTTAAAACTACGCAATATGATTTGTTTATTTTATTAATTTTATTTGTTAATTGTGGATTAAGAATTAAGAGCAACCATTATATATTCCTTCTTCTTGTTACAGTGTTTTTTATGTGAATGTTTGTAACTTTAATGGGAAATTTTCTGTGAAGTATTCGTAGACATATGTAAAAAAGGTGTAACATTTCGTGACTTCCTCATTCTGTGGGAATTTAGTCCAACGTGTCTGCTCTGCCGCGTACGCTTCTCGTGACGGCTTGTTGTTGTGAGTCCAGCTGAGCGTGTTTGGCAGTCGTACCAACCCCTTCCTCCCGTCCCAACCACCCTTCTCCAAACCACGTCCTCCGCCACTCACATTCTTTTGCACACATACTCATTGGCCGTTGCGCTCGTACAAGCCTCGTCGCCTGGTTTCCTAGCGCTATGCTCGCTCGCTGGTTTGCTCATATGTCCAATGCTCAACCCGAAGCTTATTTATTTCGTCTTCGTGACTTTTGGTCCTAATCTCCTATTATCCCCTTTTCGAGCCCCTCATCCATATACCTGTATTGTATCTGGTACATTTTTACTTTATCATGATATTGTTTGTAATCGTGAAAACATTCGAAAGCGAGAATTTCCCGGAAATATCCGTTTTGATGGTCTTTGATTCAGCAAAAGTCGTTTTTGGCGTAACGTCCGTCCGTTCGTCTGTCCGTCTGTGCACAGCGATACTGAGTAAATGGTTGAATAAATTTAATTCACATTTCATATATAGTGTAAAATAGATTTGTTTTCAACGCACGATTTCTTTTTATTTTAATACAATGGGTACGTCACATGAAAGTCAAAGTATTCTTTTGTATATTTCTCGAAAAGGGCTCCAACAATTTTGCTTATATTTTGTGTACGCAAAGTGTTCTTGGTATGTGTTACACCTGCATTAGCGGCATTTCGCTTGAATGTTTGGTACATACGCAGTAAAATAATTTATATTTGGTGCACTTACACATTTCTTCACAAACTCATCTCTTCCACCAACCAAACGACGGAATTTGAAAATTGGAGACGACTGATGTGCCTATGGTAGTTAAAGGATTTATATAATACACTATTCGAATAGAGTAACACGAAGAATGCGAACAAAATATAGAGGTCAATGCCACAAATATACCCTCTCTTTATAGAAGTTTTGTTAGTCTGTGATGCAGACTGGGAAACACGTATGAGAAAGTATATGCAATGATTTGTCAACACTAGTATTTTGCTTATGTTGTTTTCCCTTTATGCTAGTCTTTCTTCATCAACCATGAATTTTCAACTAATTCTCAAAATAAATAAAATTATTGATGTAGTTCACCCAAATGTGTCATTTCTTCAAATAGTATCATAATACGTACATTTTAACACAATTTAAGCTCCACATTAATATAGCAGTATATTTGTCCAATCACAACAATATACATATATGTCAATACATTCATCATACAATATATTGAATTTAATTTTACTAAATATAAATAAACTATTGAATTTTATGAGTAGATCGGAACTCCTCCCACAAGTTCTCGGGAGGGTTTAAATTCGCAGTCCTTTTTCCTCTTTCCTGTCTTCTTTCCTTTCATCCTTCGTTTCTATAATTAGAAAATATAATCCTTAGAATTTTTTCTCTCTTTTTATGATATAATGTATTGGGCAACTGTTTTCTTTTCTTTCTTTCATCTTTGTATTTAGATATTTGTTGAATTCAGGGGGGTTTTTTAGTGGGTATGGTCGAGATATTCGGCGAGTCCCACACACGGGGAGAAGTCACTACTGCTCTTCTCTATTGTGAGAAACTGCATTTTACTCCACCTGCATGAGCTCTAATGACCTAGTTGTTCACGAGCCCATAAAGCCCCACAAAAAATACAATAAATATACATGAAATAAACAATCTGGACTTCCAATCTTTCATGTTAAGTATAATATTTGTATACGACTTTTATTTCAATAGATAAAATTATTCTGAATTCTTCCCTCCCCCATCTTCCCATAAAATTAATTTATTCTCGACATTGCTTACTTGCTACCACCATTCCAAACATCTTGTTTGAGTATATTGTAAATTTCTACCATAGCCTTACCGTGAAAACACACGCCTTTTCATCTTCCTTTTCATCCACTTATTTCTCTCTCTCTATCTTGCCATTCGGTTCATCACATCACTCCTCTCTCACGTCCTCCTTCCTTCTGTAGTTTTCTCCATGGGCGCTGTGTTGGCTGCATTGCAGCCGAGCGCGATGACGGGATTAAACGGAGCGAAACGGAGCCGAATTCGTTCCGCTGCACGCGATGCGAGCTTCATTTGTCAACGCGTGCGCGTGCGCTCGCTCGCTCGCCCGCCCTCACTTGTCTCACGCGCGCCAACGCCTCTCGGGCGTCCGAATTCTCCCGGATGCTCTGGAGCATGAGGAGACTGAGGTTGTGATTGAGGTTTTAATGTTGTATGGTGCAAGAAGTTAAAATAGATTTCAACTGACAAGAATATTTATTTATTACACTTCTAATTCTTTATAATAAAATGAAGATGATACATACTTAATTATAATCTTGTATTTCATATTAATTTTTAAAAATAATTAAAACTACAGTATAGTTGTCACAATTACACAATAGGGCAGTCAGTCACTTTCATTGAAGAAGAAACGAAATTCAAATAAATTAGTAAATAAATAAATAAGGGTAAAGAACATTCCCCGATGTTACTACCCAACCATCAGCTCCATACTTCTTAACATACGTATTACGCATGAAACATTACACATTAGTTTGTTAAAGTATATTTTCATTCAGAACATAGTACGCAAATGAAACATGTTAATCAAAACAACTATAAACTTTAATTTATGACTATTCCGTATTTTACCCTTATTCTTATATTATTGCACTTTCAATAGTCCTTACCTGAGTGTGACGAATTCATTTGAGAAGGCAAGATAACGCAATCATAGAGCAGACATGCAAAGTTTTAGTATTAACAGTCCTAATATTAGTATGTACGATCAATTTACGCAATACATTATTAAAATGTGAAGGTCTGCTAAACTGTGGATAATTTATAAAGCGATATTCATAAAATGAAGGTTCATTAATTAGACATTTTTTGTGAAATATGGAATAGAAATATCCTTAAGCTAAACTTCAATGTGTTGCTTAAAAATTTAAGGCTTTTGTGAAATGGATTTGGAGTCAGCGTGGCTCAGTAGGTAGAGCGCTGAGTAGCTGGCTGGATGGCCGTGGTTCGATCCCCGGTGAGGTGGGGATAATTCATCACGTTTAACTCCCAGAGCTACTCATCCTGCTATAAAATGAGTACCAGGATCTATTCTGGGGTCAAACCGGTCGGAGCGAGTTGCTGACCACATATCCTTGTTCTAGTGCCGAGGTCAAGTTACTGCAGAGCTCTACCCGCGAACCCCTTGGGCACCTTCGCGGCCTGTTCAGGGATAGTTTGACTTTTGTGAAATGGATTTTTAAAAACTAGTAAACATATTTTTACCAAAGCCGCATTCTAAACACAATGTTTTTCTTATTTGCTTTGGACAATATCTGTAATTTAGAGAGATCAATTTTACTCAATACAAGAGATGAATAGGTATTTGTGTTAAGAGACCTGCAATTTAATTTTTTTGCTTTAACTCCAGATTTAAGTCAAATAGGCACGTATTTTCTGAAACAGTTGTCCGTTTAAATGAAACAAAACTGTGAAATTGGATCGATTTCCCAAAAAAGTTATACTTTTACTTATCGTTTAATATAGATTCCGTAAGTGAACAAGGCAGAACGCTGAGCCGGAAGTAATTGATGGACTTCCTTCTTTGGGTGTAAGGACCACCTAAAGTTAGTCCTGGTATTCCTTAAGTAATTGTGGTATACGAATCTGGAGTGACGGAAGTGAGCCACAGGATAGGAATTGTGATAAAAAGAAAAGATGAATCATGTGTGCGCAGGTGTTCACACATGTTTTGGTGCTACACTCGTCGTTATTGAACTATATCACAGGGTTTCCTATTTTCAGTATAACATAATTATATATTTCCGTGCACCGTGCGGAAGATCCCGGAAAAATCGCTCAAAGGAGGAGATCTCGTGTTTGACTTCAGACTCATCATCATCATCTTAATGGGGTCATTCTTATATAATTCAATCATTATCAATGTTTGTTGATATTTAGTTATTGCGTTCCCAACAATATACGATGACCTGTTGATAATATTATCACATGACATTTCCTTTAGGCGGTGTATAGCGACTAGAATTGTATTTTTCATGTAACCTATTTTATAACTTCATACATTCTCCAAATTATTATTTCTCAAGGTTTCCAAGACGTTTAATGGCAACACAAACATGAGAAAATGAAATGGTATTTTAAACATTTTCAGATACTTTTCGCTACTTAACTCGTGATGAAAATTGCAGTATGATAATTTTTTGTTTTTCAAATGTTCCATTGTTGCCACTGTTGGCTGACTTTTTTTTAATTATATGAAGAAATTAAAGATTATAAAATTTTATTTAATGAATAGTTGGCAGTATATTCATTGGTTATGTTGATAAACAAATGTAAAACTAAGAATAATTTGGTTTGCATTCCTGAATAAAGAGCCTGGAGTGGCCGACTACGCCAGGGAAAAAGCTTTCGCATTAATTGATTTAAAAAATTAAGATTGGTGAAACTATACCGTATTTTCAATTTTTTAATTAACATTTTAATACTATGTTTGATATAATAATTCATATTGTCCAGTTTTTCTCCAGCAGCATTTCTTAGTAGACCCTAAAATTTTAATGAAAAATAGATTTTGATATCTCTCAGAATGCTATAAAATCATCATCTCATTCTATCAACTTCTCTCCTTCCAGTGAAAAACACGTACACAAACGCATGCGAGTTCTTTGCATTCCTCTTCCCATGCGTCGTGTACGTGTTTGCGTTGTAGCTCGACGGCCGACTCTTGTCGGTAGCCCTTGCTTTGCACCACTCCTTTCCTTTCCATTCTTGTTCCTCTAGGTTCGTGCCCTTGAACTTTTCGGAATGTCTCGTGGGTATAGCACATGGAGCCCTTTTGCCCTTCGGTAGGGATTTCAACGCGACCCTTTCCGACTCAGGTCTCCTTTTCTGGTGTACTGCCGCGTGGTTTCACCTCCAGTTCATTTTGCAGGCGTATTTTCTTTTTTATACACACTACATTGCTTGGAGAGGTTTATGAGTTTGGTGTTCATAAAACCTATTGTTTATCTGTGTATTTGCCCTTTCTATTACTGTCTCACTATCATCCTTGTTTATTTTAAATTTACTTTGAATATATTTTTAAAATAATGGTAATAGTAACGACCATCTGTAGCAAAAAGTACGTTATGAAGAAATGAATACTAAGTGTTAGCTCGCTTGACTTCGTCAATTAGCAGCATGATCTGCCATTAGCGTACAAGCCCAGGATTTAGTTAGAAGGGAATACCGGACTGGGAATCTCTTCAAAATATCCTGTGACTACTATAAAAATATTTCAAAAAAGAATATAGGTTATTCACTACACCTAAAAAAATCATAGATTTAAAATATTTGGAAAGTAATTAATGTTTGAAAACGAATTCTCTCCTCATGACATATGATATATTTCCGCCAAATATCAAATAGTCTGTATTTAGCTTGAACAGCTGGTAAATTTTGAAACCTAAAATCGATTTCAGCATGTATTATCGGATCCATTTGACAAATTTTAGAAGTTTATAAGCTTGAATTATCCATCAGCAGAATTACCAAAAGAACAAAAATGTAACTAGAAGTGAAAAATTGTTAAGATATTACAATGCAACACTGTCTTAGTTCTCATATTGCCTTTTTTGTCGTATCGCACAGTTGCACATCAAAGGAATTTTTCACCCTTTATCAGGTATTTTCCTTGATAAATGAAAGTAACTTCGCTTGCTTTTCGAAGAATCCTGAAACTTTTAGAAAAATAATATTTATCTCTAAATAATAATTTTGATGTTTGATACTTTCTCATTAAAACGGTCAACACGACAGGTAAATATAAAAGTGCGACAATTCAAAAGGCTTATTTATACTGCTCGTGCTATTAAATTATGTTATTTCGTATTATATGCCAAAGTCCAAAATTGCAAGCATCATAATATGATTATAGTGACATTTCCAATTCTTCGATGAAAGGTGCTCAGTGACATTTGATACGTGGCATATCGATCACTAATTTGATATGAAGCTCACAAAGTCGGTGTTATTCATCAATGAATTGACTACTCCGATTCCTGGTTTTGTTGTCACTAATTCAACATATCCAGGTCAGTGTCACGCAGCTATCCAATGGACGTCCATCCGATAACGAGAAATTTTAAAACATATTACTCATAATCTGATGAAACTCACGCACGTTCCAAACTTTGCACGAACACGCTAAGCCAGCCTCCCATCATTCCATCATTTCACAAGGGAATAATTGACACAACCGTGATCCGAAAGTGATCGCTTAAATATTGAATATGTAAGCTGTGTGCCGACGGATTTCAATTTCATAAATCTTTTTCGTTTCAAATGTGTCGCTGTACGTGAGCGCAATATTGATTAATTATATAAAAAGAATTACTATAATTAAATTCGCGAGGGAAATATAGGCGGAGTGGACTTTGTATTGAATGAGGAACAGTCGAAATGGCTGTCGCTGATTCGTTAATTTCCGGACCGATGGACGAGTCAAATATACAACAAACGGAATGAGTATTTCGTTCAATTTTCTCTTTAGGATTTTACATACATTCTCGTTCGTTTGGAATAGTGTCATTGACTGATTTTATGTTGCTCGTTTAGAATATTTCTAAACACTTATCTATCGGCTCATTTCCACTAGTAACCCTGTACTATTAAGCGAGCTATAATACGTATATATATTTCCGGGTTTTTCTCGTGTACCGCTTAAACAATATTTTAATAAAATACCCAAAAACAGACGTCATCTTCAAGTCACAAGTAAACGTTAACTTCGCAAGAACAAATGCATTCCAATCGCACCTGTAAACTTTGAAAAAAAAGAAAAGAAGAAATGGAAATTCGAGATTTATTTAAAAGAAACTCAACGGATCTTTATTTTATTTAGTTTTAGAAGATATTGGTGCTCAAATGTACTCGTACGTGTACATATGAATTTTGCTGACCTATCTGACGGTCCCTCAGAGATGGACGGTCGATTGAGACCCGCGGTCAACTTTCCCTTTGTTTGCGTCCCAGTTAATCCCTTGACAGTTTTCCCTGGTCAGAAGAGTATAGTTGAGTTGGGTCCCGGGGTCAACTTCCCCTCTCTAGCACTCCTTAGGTTTCTCCGTGCAAGAAGAGGATGGTTCATTTGCATCCCACGCTGGAGATGGGGCGGAGGAACATTTTCACTTCTGTGCAGTAGAATGATATGGAAAACTACGGAAGTATTTCAAAAATTCTGGAACATATGCAACAAAAAAAAATTAACAATTCAATTTAATCAATTAATATATTAGGAGCGTGCATTAAAATGTAGTCGTAAAATAGGATTCAGTCTGTTCTTGTACAGCACGTCTTTAAAATGTGCATGAACACAGTCAGTCGGCAAGAAAAAGACAAACATTCAAATTAAGATATTGATCAATATATTATACAGGGATACTTGTTTTTGAGGTTTGAAGAACAATTTTCTTCGTCAAAGGCAAAGTTTGTTTGAATCTACATGGTCTTAATTTGTGAAAATCGACAAAACCAGTTTGTCCGGGACGTGGGGTTTTGTCACCCTCTTCAAGAGACAAAGTAATTAAAAAAATGACAGCGGGACCCAATCCAACGATACCCTTTTGCGAAGAGTGACAAGAGGGTTGGGATACCTTGACCGCGGGACCCAATTCAACGACTCCGCGGGGTGGACCACTCCCTCCACCCCCGCCTAGGTACGCTTCTGCGTTTTCTGGCATAAAAAATTCATCTAACAGTTTCATTGTCGTATAGGATAGCTTTAGAACCCTTTTCAAGTAAGACAAAAATGTATATTATTGAAGGAAGAACTCCTAAAGTGAAATGCAGAAATTTTTTTCGTAACCTTCATTTACACCAACTTAGCCCTAGTAGAATTTGTAATCAGGTGCTGACCGGGTCCCGACCTGGCTATTCTCGGTCCTGAGATGGCGACCATAGATGCGCCTCGTCTGGTACGTAATGCGGTCCTATGTCAGTTCCCGGTAATGGGTCCATGTCAATGTTGTCTGATCAATGCCACGGATGTCACGTTAAGACGGGAAATTCAATTTAATGTATGTCCAACGTTTCACCGAAAACCAGCGAATATTCTCTGGATCATTTTCGAAGCCTTGTAATAGTCAATATCTCCCCGAATACCATTAAGAATTTGATACACCAAACTTTATTCATTCATGTTAATAATATACCATCTTGTAATTCTAGATGAATTGACATATCAGAATAAGGTCAATTAACGAAATTCAAATCCAACACTCTATACTTACGAACAAATACAATGTTTTTCTAAATTTGAACGGAAAATGTTTTTTAATTTAAAACTCAATGAGGAAATGATATGAAATCACCATAAAATCTATAAATTTCTAATATTTCTAAGATCAATTATAAATGAGAGAAGATTATTATGGTTATAACATGGTTCAATAGACAACCTAATTGAATCATTAATTTAATATTAGTAAATAATAATTCAGAAGGTTTTCATAATATTTAAATCGTGGATATATAACTTGCACTAAATCCATATATGGGATAATTAATAGGACTCAATATTCATTGACTAATTCATAGGAATTAATTTAAAAAGAAAAATATTTGAAATAAATTGAAAAGTTGCGTAGATTTATTCACAAAAATACATAATAATGTCATTTTATTCTTATTTCTGCTCTTCCGTCGTTTTGACCTTTGGTGTGCCCAATGGCTGTTCCCAAGGACTGTCAAAATATGTTTTCGTTGGTTTCACTGAATTTTTCTCCCAAAGACCTGTAAAATGAGAACAATTAAATAGACAGTTTTCGTCCGACTACGTTCAGCGTAGAGCTAAGTCGGCGACAGATTATTCAATAAAACGATAAATAATTCAAAAATTGTTAACTGAGGGGTATTGCAAGCTGAAGAAGCCTGCGAACGAAATTTCTTTTTCGAAACTAATGCGACACCGCACTTGTTACGTGGGATGATGAGATTGCCCTTTGGGAATGAGTAACAAAGATGAGTGGGTCACCATCTGGACGGGGGAGGGTATTTTTTGACCATCCCTGGGGATCCAAAGAGAGGTTCGTACCACTGCGCTTTTGTCGGCAGATTTCTTAGAATATTCACAGAGAAAGAAGGGGAGGACTGCGCCCGTGCTTTGTTTGAGGCAAAAAGAGCTTTTTCTATGACCTCGAGAGGATACTCTGAATCCAGTAATGAAAGAGTTTCTTCCATTTGTTCGACCAGTGTTAAATAATTTTTTATAAGTAACACAAAGTAGTTATTTATGTAATATCGAGTCAATTGAATTATTATCTGAAATAAACTGTTTTGATTTAAACGTAAAATACTTTAGTGTATGTTGTGCAGCATTCTTCTCCATATTTTATGATAAACGAGAATTTCAAGGAGTGCTAGATTTATAACTTATAAATATCAGTTCAACGTTTATTGTAAAATAAAAATTTCGATTGTACGTGAAAGCGTTGAAAATACATTTCGTTCTTTTTTTATCAAACATTGAGACAATTTTCCATTACGTGGAAATGAAGATGTTACATTAAATTTTAAAAAATAGTTAATTTAGATCATTATATTTTTGTAGGTTGTAAGAACGTCGCTATTAGAAAAAAATTAAGAACCGTTGGTATAAACGTAAACTCTGGACCGCTTCAAAAAATCAATCAAGTAAGTTCGAAATCTGAATTAATAAGAATACTCAACACAATAAAATGGAAACTTTAAAAAGTGTGTGAATGATACTCCCGCTCTGATAACGAAATTCTTTATGCTCTCAAAGCGCAGCTGCGTCGAAGTACTACCGCTTTTTCTACTTTGCAACAAGAATTGTCCCTCAACGACCCTACCCCAAACCCCAAAAACTCAGGGTGAATAGGGTGATTGACCGAGATGTGACGGCGGACGTCTAGAAAATAACTCTCCCTTCTACACGCGGCACCTCAGAGTGAAGTGGCAACTGGAAATATTATGTTGCGAGAACACACGCATGGGGTGGATCACACCCCATACAGTAAACATGGCACTTGGGCGGAAGGAAACCGATTAAAGCTCGATATACTGAGTTCGGGAAGGTGTCTGAGAGGTATATAGAGTTAAACGGTGAACGGAATAAAATTTATTGTTAAACAAACGAAAAACATAGCTGTGGGGTGGATTCCACCCCAGCGCGTGTGTTTGAGGATTAATTGTAAAATAAATATTGTTTTGGAACCTGGCCAGGGATTTTGCACCCCAATTCTGCATGGCATCACAGTTTCGTAGTTGGACTTCAATGAATTTTGAAATTTGTTGAGGCAGCTTCTAATTTCCTTTTCTAGTATCAGTCCTGTAACTCAATTGCTTAGCTCATTTCTATATTTTTTAGACAATTGTTCTCTTTGGTTTAATTTCCTATTCACAGCTAAGTTCATTCTGCAACAATTGTATTTTTATCTGTTTTATGAGGAATCTAGACGAGATGGTACTTTAGTGGAAAGCCATGCATAAAATAATAACGAACCAATGTGCCTACTTCATTTTCATCTCTCATGTCCCTCTTCCCCGCTCTTATTACACTCACTCCAACACTGGGTTGTTACGCTCCCATCTATATTTGATTCACGCAATAAAACCTTGCAAGACGCATCAAAGGGGTAGTTGATTTCGTCTTTATTTGCATACCGGCTGTGGAACGAACCGCGTTTTCTTTTACTTCTTTTTTCGAATCTGGAGGGCACGCTCCGGCGCCCTCGTTTGTTATGCATTAAAAACCTTTCATTCATTTAGTGAGAGCTCACTCTTGTAAAAGGCTCGTTAGGTTCCACACGGAGTGCTGGTTTTTTCGATGCACGGAAGCGGTTCAAGTACGGGAAGTATACGTTGGCAATTTTCGAAGACTAGCTAGTTTCCCTGGCTTCCCGGGGAAGCATTATCAATTTAAGATACACTTTGTTATAAATTTTGGTGAACAGTAAGAGTGAGGAGTGTGTAATATCAACTAAACGGGTTTGACATTTATTTACAGACAACAAATCATTCATAGCATTTCTTACGAAATTCCCTATTCACAATATATTGTGGAGATAATGATAGATTGTAAGCATGTTCAAAACAGTGGGTGACCACAAGATATAAACTTTATAATCACACTTCATCTCAGCAAACATTTTTCAACGCAATATTATCGTAAGTAGTTCTACAAAGCTAAAGAAAAATATTCATTTTCATGAATAACAGAATAAATATTTAAAAAAACAGAATAAACGAAATTAAAATTTTAAATTTAATGTTCAACGTCCACAGATTACTAAAATGTAATATTTTTCTTCTCCACTCTTTGCGTATTATGTTCTCGATTGGGAGCCTGTCCTTATTACTGACATTTACTTGGGCACGTCGAATATTAGAATTCATTACGTCCTAGTAACGGGCAGTAACTCGAACGATGGTTATTAATTTAAAAGTACATAGAAATGACTTGATTAGCAATACTCCTCGTGTTAACTTTGAAAAAATTCTTCGTTCACATTTTCATTAACTTTTTGTTAAGCATATCCATTGAACTGCATTAACTAGTAATTTCAATAATTTGACGTTTTTATCTGGATAAAATGGTATTTGGCAGCTACATACGGAAAGATGATACCATTTATCCGAGTTTAATAAATGTTGTTTGTTATTTGTAACTGTTTTAAGCTCCCTTTCTTTTCTTTTGATTTTAATATTTTACCCCGAACTGACCTACTCGTGCGCTCCGAACTAGATCAAATTACGATCAGCAAGTCGATCGCTCACACTCCTAGCTCCTACCAACACTTCTACGAGTATTTCAATATTATAAATGCTGTGATGTGAAGCATCTACTATTATCCTTATACTCGTGATAAATAAAAAGTTAAGCGCCGTAAACCTGAATGATTATTTTTACACTTACAGGCTTAATATACATTAATGAAAGGGATCAACAGTCTTTTGGAACAACAATTTATTACAAAAACACAAATATTATATTGGCAGCACAACCCTTACATTGACCAATAATTACAACTTTGCAAATTAGATACCTTATTCATTACAAACATCCTCTACTCTAGTAACAGTATCTTCTTGTACTATAATCCTTCATAATACCTTTACGTCTTGATGTTGAAGCGTTGACCTCGTACCAGGATGTTCGGACTTCTTCAGAAACCGTTCATACTAGTGATACCTCGATTCAACTGACCCTCAGTAATTATGAAGAATGATGAAATAGAGTTTTCTTCATATCATATTACTCGAAAGCATATGACTTTCTAACAATTCATAGTTTCTACTCGAAAGAAAGTTCAATATATAACGAGTTGCTCTCGCAACTACTTTCCCAATAGAATCACTTACTATCGTATTGAGAAGTTAATATCTCGCGTTCTCCTAACTGAGAACAACCACTTCTAAACCCGCGTTCTTCTAGAAAAGTCTCTCTATCTTGTGCTTGACTGACTAAGTGAGAGTCAGTGAGTGAGAATTTTTCTACTTGTTTCTCTCGTGGGGTAAGCTTTTTAAAGAGTGGGGGGGGGGTAGGGTTCACTTTACGTAGCCATACGCTCTGACAACCAGGGTGGAATAAATTTCCATTGGCTGGCGACGTCACTCGCGCGTATTTGAAGCCAAATAACTGAGATGTCTCAATATAAATGATAATTTTCGTCGAATTTCGTTAAACAGGTGGTTATTTATTCTTCTGGAGAATACATTCGACATGCTCTAAGGTGTGAATTATTTGTCTAACAGAAAAAGCATGGAAGTACTTTGCCGGAAACGTTTGCTGCTTTCTTTTAGTATTGAAACTTTTACTGTAAAACATGCACTGTTATCGCGTTTAAAGTAAAAAAAACAAACAAAGATAACATAAATCCAACTCGTTGTAACAGATGAACTATACGCCTGACAAAAAACGCACAAGAATAGACTACTGGAAATTTTGCCTATTTTCTTTTTGTAATAGGTATTTTTCTTTGAAACTTGCGTACTTCCTGTAATAAGCAAAATAACTGATAAAAGGCTTAATTTTTTTTGTAGTTTTTCGATATTTTTTTATATTTTCAGAAATTTTTCGAAATGAAAAAGTAAAAAATCATAATAAGCATCTTTAAACACATTTAGGACCAAAATTTCAGAATTTTTCCGCCACTTTCAGACAAAAATTTCCAAAATGCTGAAGAATTAATTCAACACTTCTTGCTTGTACCTCACCTGTAACAAACGGGTGAAAGTTTTAGTAAATTTCTCCAGTTTATTTTTACAAAGAGATATTTTCTACGTAGAAATCACAGTTTTCATGTAACAAATCAAAAACCCAAACATGCTGCGATTTAAAAAAAATTTCTTAGGTTAATTCGTATTTCCCGGACTGAATGACAGGACTGCTGTACCAAATCAAAATATTGTTCACATCATAGTATTTGAAAACATCTTTGAGGGTTTTTCTTCTTCTTCAGATTAACCAGTTGACCATTCTTCAGATTGTGAAAGTATAGATAGCGTACAATTACAATTTACTACACATATTACAATAGGGAAGGGACAATTCTAAGATTAATCTAGAAGTGATTTTCTCGAAGTTTACAAAAATTCTGGTATATTTTAGAAGATGAAATGTGAATAAGGTTTCTTTTACTTATTATTTATGTGACATAACACTTAATTCCTTCTGAAATGCACTGATTTGAGTAATTTTGCAGAATACCAGGTAGGATATATAAGATAGATAGATGTTCCTTTCAACAATGCTGATTCTGTACTCCTTCTATCTACGATTAGAGTTGGTTACTGCATGTTGAAAATACCCTGATCTGTTTATGAAGAACCTATTTTTACACTTTGCAATAATTTTGAAAAGGCTTATGGGTTCTAGAACCACTCGGTGATTGAAGGTGGTAATAATAATTTTATTAGTGCAGTTTTTTAGAGTTGATAGTTTCCCATGAATTGAACATATCCGTGATTGAAGGTATGGTAGCACCTGAGAAAATATGATTTTTGCTTTGCATTGATTGAATAGGACCCCGCGGCATTTGATTGTAAATATATCTTTTTATTTCTGATAGTTATGCTATTGAATCGAATTGCAGATATTAAAAAAAACCGTCGCCTAGGGAAGTTCCTGAACGGTTTCATTTTTGCTGTTTTCATCAATATCTGTCGCCGCGCTAACAAAACACGGATCTCGGATATTTCCTAATAGTACTCCTAAGTTACTTTACAATTCTTTTTGTTGAAGTATTATCAGAAAATTATTGTTGGAGTCCCAATTTAATATCTACCGATTCATTAAGTACATTTTTTTCATTTTATATTTTTTTTATTTTTTTAGTATTTATGTTCTAACAAATCACTATCTCGTTCTTTCATGGATTGCATATATTATATATGATCAATGGTGTCGCAGATCGTTTTTCAGTGTAGCGGGCTTATCTAATAACTGCGTGGCGATGATACAGAATACTTCAACTTTCCAGTTAATATTTGTTAGGTAGTAAATATTTTCTAATCATGTATTCAAGGAGTTTATTAGTAACATACATTGAAAACAAGACATTCATTGATTTTTTTAATACTTTCTGTTAACAAATATATTATGTGAGTAAATAATATAAAGGGTCATACTTCGAAATTTCTGGTACAGTGGTGTCCAAAGGAAATATAGCAAATATAGAGATTTCTGTTATAGAAGATATGTCGTATTTTTTTATTATGTTAATAAGCATTTGTATAACATTTACTATCCAACATTAATTATAAAAAATATATTAAATACAGTATGACAACATAATGAACCCATTACTTATCTACGCGCATTTAGAACCTCACATCACGTTGTTCATTCGAGTGTCATTAAACACCCTGCCGATAACTAGTGTTTTTATCACCACTGTACCAGAATGCCAAATCTGTCCTTTGGAACGAAACGTGTAATTTGTTTTCACGGTTAAAAAATTAATTACTTGTTCAGGCTGCAATCCGACATTTTGCCAGCAACGCACCCCCACCTTTCGCCGTCCACCCTCCCACTCCCATTCACCCTTCCCCACCCCTCTTCCGGCTCTTGCTGTGATAGTGATGTCAAGCACACTCCGCCAGTGAGAACGGAAGGCAGTTTTTTGTTATGTAGTTTTTAATCGAATTGCACGTTTCATTTGTGTTATTTTTGGATGGAATTAGTATGCATGACCTGTATTCCGCGTGGGACATTCTCGGGGTGATGTCGACATCAGATCAGTTGGACACGCTAATGAGGATTGCATGGAAAATGACTTCATGTGCACTCTTTTTCATTTTTAGTTATACCTGTTTGTCCTGTTTGTCCATTGTTCTGCGTTTTCCTTGGTTTGAAGCATTGCCTCTTAATAAATAAATAAATTTATTGTAAAAATAGTTACAAACTGCATATGATCACATGGAGGACAATAAACTAATTCATTTTCCGGAAGCAAGCAAAGGACCATCCCATCAATTCCGATCATGGGCCCTAAGACAGAGGCGGATTCAACATTTCGGCACATTCCTGAGTACGAATGAAAGTAGTTCTTTACGTTTCATAATATTAACAGAATACGAAATAATTTGTACTCAACAAAAAAAATTCACAATCACATTTTATTATAAACTAGAGATTATTCGTGAAATATCATTTATAAACCGTGACAATTAAAATAACTCTAAATTTAAATTTTAATATTTCAATAGACGTCGCCCCTAGGAGCCTAGATATTCTGTATGAATCCTCCTCTATCCTAAGAAAAACTGGAGAAAAATCTGGACCAGGATTGAAACCGGACCATGTATCAGAAAACAGAAAATGTGACCATTAGTCGTTGTTATTTAATTTTGTGCAATCAATTGAAATTTTCACTGTAAGTTCGCACTGGTTTCGGATGATAATTAGGCTGTCAAAAACGTATTTGAGCATGATTACTGGACTACACTGGAGTTAAAGTTCGCCTTGTTTATATCTGGACATAAAATAACTTTTTACTTCCATTGTATATTGTAACCTTTAAATGCATTTTCTTTATTTCTGTCATTTTTCTTTGTGTTTATTTGAGTAAAATTCAACGTATTTTATGATGATTTTCTTAGATCTCTAGGAGCATCATGTTTGTTACAATAATAATGTGTTGTTTATCATTGCCTGAACCTTGCTAAAAGACAAGAAGCAAATAAATAAAATCATAAGTAACGTGCTATTATTATCTAAAAACTATTTATAATCAAGCTTATTATTTATTAAAGTACATGTTTTTCTACCTGCATTATTTTTCTTAACTTCTCGCACACACAATATATTTGAAAACTTCCGTGTTAACATTTGTAAATATTTTTATTGTCTTCTTAAAAATGTATAGTCAAGTACAAGTCATGCACGTTACATCAAAACATGGAAAATCCAATCGCTTTTTCAAATGCGCCTTTTTCGTATTACTTGAATTTATGTTCTCGGATAAAAATCCATATTTCTATGCTTAGTTGAAAAAATAGAATTGCGACGTGAAAACATTTAAATTAATTATTTATAATAAATCAGTAAATATTTCCGCCTATGTTGGAAGTTGAACAAACGCGTGAACACATAATTTTGTTAACATTATCTTTTCTGACGCCATCTTTTGTATAACAACTACGGCAGGGATCCTGCTCCTTGTTAGCACTTCGCACAACTTCTTTATGCTCCATTTGGTTTCATTATATCTTTACGGTCATTGTTCGCGACCTCAGTTGCAACCAAGCCCCCTGCTATCGTTTACCTCTCTCAGATTTTATCATCCGTGCAAAACCTTCTTGCTAGCAACTAACCACCTTAGGATTTGATTTTCTATACTTTGTTTGAACATTTCACTTCGGTGTTATCTTTTGTCCCGTTCTCAATTATATTTAGATTAAGAAGACTATTCCGCCAATAATTTATTACTCATGTTACCAGATCATACAAGTCTCTACCTTCCTCTTATGGTTACCACAATGTCACGATCGTTACCTCCCCATGTGTTTCTCTCTTTTCTCTTTCCGAGTTGATTTACGCGAGACGTAATACTTCACATTAAAAAAAAAAAATCGAATATAACCGGTCATGATGTCAACTTTAAGTTATATATCAGGCAAACCTACATTAAAATTATACAAACACGGAATCATTCATTATTTGCGTGTGTTCGATCTCTTAAAACGATTTCAAACATTCATTCTCTTCGTTTCAAAAGACATCGAAGAAGTGTGCGATAAAAAATTTGGAAGAGAACTGTATAGTAAATGAAGTTTTAATAATTGACATATTAAAAATTTGTAAATTTAATCAGTTAAAACTTATCTACTATATCTATTAAAGTTCATTTCACAAAACAAATTATTAAAAGTAAATGGTGGTGTCATTGCCATTGTATTTCTTCGTGACGTCTAGAATGGAATATTTTCGGGATAATTGCGTATTCAAATATTTATAAACCACACCAATTGTAAAATAAAAAGTGTCCACCCCCGCTAATTACTTAGCTCTTATTTGTTTAAAAAACTTATTGCAATCACTCCTTTTTAATAACTACCGCTACACTAATATGATTACTTCTGCAAACCCTAGCAATACTACCCGTAAGTAACCCGACAGCGTCTTCCCCTTCGCAGCGGAGAACCACCCTTTCTACCGCTGCTCTTCCCAATCCGCATTCCCTTTGTCGTCTGAGTGGGAACTCTCGGGGTTAAGCTGGATGGCTGCTGCGAGGATATATCTGCTGCACGAAACGGAAGTAACTCCATAGTTCCGACATGTCTCGCCTCACGCGTCCTGCGTCCTGCGCCCTGCCCCCTTCCACTCTTCCATGTTCCCCGTACCAGTCTAATTGGTCAGAAGGGGCTTAACCGGGCTCAGGAGTTAGCCTCAGGTTACGATTACCAAGGGACTCGCTAGAGAGTGATGCGGACGGTCACGACAACGTAACTCGTATGACTGAGTGATTATGCTACAGATAATAATGGAGGAAACATTTAATATACGATGTTATTCACCTCTTTTCTTCTGTAGTATTACGTTTCATTTGCTTGACTTGTTTGGATATGTTTCGTGTACAAAATGGCGATGGTAGTATATTTTCAGAGGCTTACTTATTGAGTAATCCTGTTAGTTCTCAATCCATTCTCCTCTGACCAGATAACGGCACAGTCTGACCTCAAGAATTAACCTCATCTGAATCAGTTGAAATATAGAAATTCTTTACGTTTTACTCTGAATCCTATGAAGAAGTTTCAATTTCACAGTAGCCTAAATTGTGATTAAGTTAACAACTGCAGTACTTAATGCGACACAAAATTAAATAGTATAAATACTGTTTAGAGTTAGTACGATGAACTGCATCAAAGAAAATTGAACCATTACAAATAATGGTTCAGTCACCCACAAATGATTTTTTTTCACGGAGAATTTCAGTTTTGTATTTTCCTTCCTCAGATGTTTATAAATATTATTTCGTTATATGCTTTCGAAGAGAATACATGACCAATGTTTTCTCTACAGAACATAGTTTAATTGCTTATTTCTTACATCATACTTACTCTCAGAATTTTTCAATTATCCGCATTTTTATAGACCTAGCTAGTCAAGATAAAAGTGGCTGAACTGTCACGCGCACACGAGTAGGTTTACAAGTGTCTTGGAGTACAATATTTTTTTCTAAACGCATTCTTGAACTGTCAATGTAATGCATGCTATTTGTGTATGTTCCCTTCACATCTCTTTTAGATTTACAAAAGAGATCATTCACCCGCACAATGGAACACTACTGAACAGAAAACGGCTTTGCCTTTGACATTTTATTTCCATTCAGTGTACAGTATTTTTAAATAAACTCAAACTCCGTGTCGTACAGTATTTTTGAATAAACTCAAACTAGTACATTGGCGGAGCTTATATGTCCTTCACCACTCATGTAAAAGAAAATTCTCGAAAGGAACATCTTATTGCGTCTGTCGTAATGAGTGTCACTTGCGAGTCTACTCTGAAGAACTGCCATTTAAATTGAAACTTGACCCGCATGAGTGCTTTCTCTGATGGCAGCGATGGAAAGAAGACTAACGATGGTGGGGCGCTCTTTGCAAGATTCGAGACGAGTATTCTCATCATTCCAGTGAAGGTAATATTACTCCAGAGACCAATATAAAAATTTGTTTTTCATTTATAAGTCCTCTTCCTTCCATCACTTCATCTCTCTTTCGTTTTCTGTGCGTTCCTTTGCAGAGCAGGATGGTTTCTGCTACAGAATTTCTCTAAAAGTTACTCTTCAGCTGTTCCATCTCCGTTACCTCCCCCAAGTTTTACTCCCTCACGTATTTACTTAGTTTTTCGTGGATAACATACCCATTCTGTTATAAGAATGACTTGTGTTTCCTGCGCTTGTGATTCTCGTGATCTTTATGAATAGGTCTTTTACGTTATGTATAATAACAGTAATCAATTGTAAAATTGCGCATGACATATCAATTATTTTATTAAAAATATAACTTTTTGTGCGCTCCCAATTAGTTAACTTGATCTCTAAACTGATCACATTTCTCATATTTATTGCATTGAATTACAAATATAATTATTTCGGTAGAACTGTGATCTAAGAATCTCAATGTAGAATTTTCTTTATGTCCTGCATAGTATAATTGATTTTTAACCCATTTCCAGGATATAATTTTACTCATACTAACCACATAGCATAGAATACGTTCTTGGAAAGAAAAAAATGGAATAAGAAAAGAAACTTATTCTGTACCCTTTGATAATAATTCGCTCCAGTGCATTGGCCCGTCCGATATTTAACAGATCCATGCTCTTTAGGCAGTCTTTCAATTCAAGATAAAAAAGAAATGTTGAAATTGCTTGCGTCTGTTGAACCAAGTTGAATTTCAATTATTGGTGATGGAGGCGGAGAAGGAAGTCTCTCACGTTTGCAAACATTGAAATGATCTGAGAAATGTTAAATTCCAGTTCCTATTATAACTGATATTCCGTTTCCTTTAATGTTTTATAAGAAGTTTTATTCTCGCTTGAAAGTAACAAGTGTTAGTGCAAGCCAACAGACAAATTTTAATATTACCTTCCATTTTGACAATTGACCATTCGTGTACTTTATTTCTAAGAACTAAAAACGTTTCTATTAATAAAGTATGTCAGCATATTACACAATTTTTGAAATATATTCCACTTCCATATAAAAATTGTAACCGTTTCATTGATTAAAGTTTTATTTTTTTAGGGCTTTTTAAAATGAATTTCACTCTTATTTTTTTTCTTTTGTTAATGTTATATGGACATGTGCACATCTAATAATTTACTAGAACCATAGCGATAAATCTAGATTAGTGAGGGCACAGAAAAGATCAAAATTTGGAAGCTGTTGGGATGAATCAATTTACATATGTTATAAGACTCCAACCCTTATTTATTAATTATGTTATAAAAATATGTAGTGAATCACTCTTTGATAGTATGGTACGTCGCATTGCCCGAATGTTGAGACGAAAAATTGGACCTCGACATGGAGCAACTGTACCGAGATATTTTCTATTGTTGTAATTTTAATGTTGTCCAATACTAATTAATATATATTCCTCGTATATTTATCATCTCGAGAGACTTACAGAGATGAGTTGATGAAACCAAAAAAACGTTTTCTTGAGAGGTTGAATCGACGTTACAAGCATAGTGGGCATGCAACATCATCAAGACGTCGGTACCCGACGTCGAATATACGTCTTTTACGTCGTTGAGGATTTGCGATAAGTCATCTGACCACGTCATAAGATATCGTTTTCTGACTTTGAATCGACTTTTCATGCGTATGTGTGGGCAACGTCATCACGACTTTGTTTTTACACGTCTGCACGATTTTGCCGAAGCTGCAATGATGTCACTACGACTGGAAAAGATTTACCTTTGGACGTCTTGTGACACTTCCGTTGAGCAACGCCCACTCAACGCAAAGGCAAAGGTCCACTTCTAAATTATTTCATTCAATATTTAAGACAAAATGAAACTAGTGATGCAAAACCATTGCACACACTTTCTCATATACGTTACCGTCTGCAGCATTGAGTGAGAAAAAATCTATAGTGAAAGGGTCAATTCTGGCGTGGTCCTCGATATTTTGGTCGTTCTTCCAGTGCTCTATTTATGCTCAAACTCGCTAAATGAACTTTTTACAGTCTTTTATTTGAAATTGGAAAGTAAAATAAATATTCAAAATATTATTTCAAAACATATAGAGACATATCAGTCATATAAATATCGTAAAAGTGTTACGCAAATGTAATTTTCTTGAAAATAGAAATTGATGAATCTTCGTATCTGCAGTGTGTCTACTGTCCTATGTATTTTATAATTATCAAATCTTTCATTTCAGTTTACGAAAAGTGTATTCTACGCCTGCTTGGTAAATTTACACAGTAAATTTCTTGAAACAGTAACCTAATGTGTAAGTATAGCAGACAGAAATATTTTACTGCGTCTGTATCAAACCTTAAAGCGAAATACCTCTAATGCGGATGTAATGCATACTAATTGTACTTTACGTACAGAATGTTAAACAAAATAGTTTGGGTCGTTTTTGAGAAACGCTGAAAAGAGTACATTGACCTCCATGTAACCTTTGTTTTAAAGTTTAGAAAAAAGAAAGGAAATCAGAGCACGTGCATCGACAACAAGTAAATTCTACCGTAAATACGAAATGCGAATTAAACGATATATCCATTTACTGAGAATCGCCGCGTACAGACGGACAGGTGGGCGGACGGACGTTATGTCAAAAATCACTTTTCCAGAATCAGAGATCACCAAAACGGATATTTCCATCGCAATCTCGCATTCGATTTTTTTCACGATTACGTACTCTGTATATTCTACGTATTTGAGAAAGTAAAACGTATGTTTCATTTATTACTCCGCTCAATGAGTTGGAATCACGAACTTGATTTGGACATTTCCTAAATGATTTTTCATTCCAAAAAGTTTTACGTGTCCAACAACTGCTATAATTTTAATAATGAAGCAACTAAAAGAAAAATTATCGCGTTATTTCATTCAGTTTCTTTTTTCTAGCGAACCCGTGTCAATGTACCAACCGGAAAAACGAGTAAAAATATTTTAAATTTAGGATAAAACGTTAGTATGAAATATATTTTTCAAATTATTACGCGACGAATTACGGAATCGTGGAGAAATAATGAAGTATATTTGACGCGATATTGTGGGAGAAAATAATGAACATCTTCGAATAGAATATAAGAGTAATAAATATCATCTACATTTTATTTCTGGAATGCAATGTTGGAGTTAAATAATATGATACTCTATCTTTTTAACTGATAATTCGTATAAGTATTGGAAATGTGTCTCAATTTTAGAGATGGTAACTTATTACCGACAAGAATACAGATCAGGTTCGAACAAACCAGCTGCTTTCAACATGTACATTGCTGTTAACTATCGTTATGAACGTTGACTCCTCCGGATTCATTTACTTTATATGGTGTGGCTACAATTACAACTCAAATTCTGTGGACTTTTCCAAAGTTCAGTCAGACATTTCTGAGATTGTGTGTTCGGCGTGTTGCTTTCGTGCACCTGATACAGAACAAAAAGCTTTATTCAACAAATAGTACTGTGTGAAAATGTAAGATAGCAATTCCTCAAAAAAATCTTTGAAATAAGTCATATAAAGTGGTTCCGTGTGATTGGGGAAAGAAGGATGATTAAAAATGCTTGATTTTAGATCGAATATATTCGGAGAACCCCCTAGGGGAGTTACATCTAGTAAGTATGTGATTGACAAACCCGGGACCCCGAGCTGAGTTTGGCATTGCTTCCACTTACTTGTGGAGGGCTCATTCCTTTCACTTTCCTGACCTTCCTTGGTCACCTCTTGTTCTTTTAGATCCCGACGATAGGGTTTTCCTCTTTTCTTTTCTTTTTAAATTTTCTTTTTGTAATGATGTGTGTAATGTTTTGAGATGTAGATATTTGAGTTTTGAGTTGTAATTCAGGGTGGTTTTAGTGGGTATGGTTGAGTCATTCGGCGAGTCCCACAGGCGGGGAGAGTCATGTTGGCTCTCCTTAGTGCGTAACTGCATTTTCCCTACCTGTACAGAATTTTAGAGCTCTAATGACCTAGATGTCGACGAGCCGTAAAGCCCTACAAAAAATATTTAGATAAAGAATAAAAGAACACAGTATTTGTTTTACAAACGACGGACGATCCGTCCTGTAAGATTTTTTTTTCTTGTTGAAATTTAAGCTTTTTCCTCCTCAATTAATTATTTTGGTTTGTAGTAATGCTAATACAACTTTTTAGTAAAAAAGAGATTTTTAGTATTGTCATCAAATATTGGCGCTCCGTGAAGCTTTAACTCAACCTTTGAATGTATTATAAACCTGTAATTTCACATGTGGGATACACCGAGAATTAAATAGACTCCATAAGATCTTTACTTTAGACGAGGAAGTAACGTAAACAAATTGTCACGGGGCTGACATTACGCAAAGGTTTATAATATTACGCAAGAATTTTATAATATATTTCCAGGGCGGATCTTTAAATCGATAGTTTAAATAGTTAGTGTCATTTTAATTGTGATTCGCCAGACGGAACTCCATGGCGTCAGCCGCGAGAGATAAGAACCTTTTCCTGTTTGTCCCGTCTCTGTGGTGAGGTTCCCAGAGAACCTATTTTTCTCTGCGGTCAAGCCCGAGATGACACACGATCGTATGACTCGCCACGCCACTGCACTCTGTCACCCCCCTCCATGAGACATTCCTCCCTCTTTCTTCCTAAATGCATTTAAATGCATAAGACAACGCCTTACCATCTCCACAAATTATCGTAGAGCCGTGTGCAACGACTCCCTTCTCAATGACTTCTCCTACCATGAAGAGCTCCTCAATACACTCAAATATCCACATGGAATCCCCCACCCCTATGAGGGCGGATTCCAGGGTTCGTTGCGCTTTCGGTAAGTTACAAACCAATTCCCCCGCACACCCCTCACTTACTTAAACCGGTGACCGCCCATCCGAGCTCCTGCTCTTCTCTTCTTCTTCTTGATCATCATCTCTTCTATGGGGAACTCGCTGGAGACGATGTGACGTGCCCGAGACTGGGTGTGTCGGCGACGGGACGCAAGAAGCGTCCTGCGCGGCTTCACGGGGCGCAGCCGACAACAGTTCTGATGACGGTCTGTATTGACGATAATTGGAAGCATATGGAACATTCTAAATGGACCTTGACGTCCTTACGAGTCTTTAGAACATGTTAATGCAATATATTGATTTCTCGCTCCGATAAGGGCATTTAACATAACTATGTAATCACTTGCTTATGGGAGCATCATTATAACTTTTTAATTATAAGCTCTCTTCGAGCTTATGTGCAAATTCAATTATTAAACCTTTGTTATAGTTTATATGTGTCAATGTTTCATTAACCAAACGCCAAAAACATTAATAGAGAATTACTCTAACTATTGCCAAGCGAGTATTCGATTTATTTCCTCGGGTCTATCCTCTCCCGACATTGGGACAAAGACAACGCTAAATATATACATAGCAACGACCAACGCGACATTGTATATTATTGTTATATCGCTATGTACCAACGCGACAAAGTCATGAAGTAAAAAAATATAAATTTAATTAATCATAGAAAATTAATAGTCGTACTAACAAACTTTTAAAATTAGTAATAAAACAATTCAAACTGCCGTACTTTAAAGTATGAATGTCAATAACATTAATAAAATCAGACATTCAATAAAATTGGAATATAAATTGAAATTAGATAGATACTCAGGACAAAAATGTAGAGAAATCAAAATGAAACATGATATAAGTTAACAGTTAATTCATAAATCCAAATCATACAACAATACAGAAGATGAAACACACCACAAAAATAGGAGTCATATGAAGTAAGATTCTTAATAAAATACAACTAACAATTAGATTGCAAAATCTGTCAAATATTTCAAACATTACATACATTCTTACTAAGAAAGATGTATACCTGCAAAGTCTGGGGTGAAATTAAAATAAAACAAATGTACAATAGTATAAACCTTATTAAAATATTTGAGCGACTGTTCAATGAGATATGATCTAGCGAGTTTATTGCAGCGCAATGTGATTTTTTATTATATATATATATATATTATATATATATATATATATATATATATATATATATATATATATATATAATGTTTTTTCCAACTTCTAAATTTACTATGAGAGGTCTTACAGTTTTAAACCTAGTAGATTTTTGGGATCCTACGTAGTTTAATTGAATTTTTTGTTGCAGTGTAAACGGATACAGATAAATTTTTATTTGTCTCAAGTTGAGAGGTTTTCTTCTTAACGCGTTTACATTTTTGTCAGTAATTATTTTAAACATTCGGTCCATTAAAGAATCCATAAAATAAAATCATTATTGGATCCAAATCTAAGATACCTTTTAATTTACATTAAAATAATACATTTTAGTTCATAACTATACTAGTTTGACATTGACTTACGTTATTTTTATTGCATCGTGTAACTTCAAGTGGTATTTGGCACCAATTCAAGAGGGGGACATAAGACGCACATAATTACCCAATGGGTTGTAACTTGAAAATATCTTTTCATTATTAGTTTTCAATTTATAATTTGAAAGTGTGTGAATAATTTTATAACTAATGAAGATTATATTGAATTTGAACGATGGCGATACTTTTCACACCATAAATTAATTGATATACACACTCCATAGGACTGGAATATGTTTTATATTTTTTTCAATTTCAAACAAAAGTAATGGAACTATAAATAATTTGGAAATAATTTTCAAGATTTTCTGTTTGAGAGTAAGTCGTCAGAGTTATTAGTATATTCCATTTCCCAAAGAAGCCCTTTCCCATTTTTTTTGGTAATACATCCAGAGAAGGGGATAAATAATATATTTTAAAACAATTTAGCGGCTAATTCAAACGGTTCCTGGAGCTTTAAACACGTGTGCAAGTGATTCATGTTCGATGAAAAATATTTTGTGACTGTACTACAAATTTGTCTGTACTTCCAGATTTCGAGATCTTGTATTTCCCGTTCGTATACATATCCTTGATTGAAACAAGATATAGATTATGTCTGTGAGAGTTCACGTTTGACCAGATAATTTTCTTCATAAAACCTATAAGTAGAATCTCTCGGGAGTGACAAAAAAATTTGTTTGTAGAGTTTTGGACCTTGGTCATTCGTGTAGTTCGTTCCGAAGTGCTAAGATAGCGTTAGTAGCAAACGGAGGCTAAGGGTCGAAGAAAAATTGCCAAAGCGGCCATCGCTCAAACATCCTTGCCAACACCCTTCCTTCTCTCTGTTTCTCTCCCTCTCCACCCTTCCCCACAACCTCTCGTTGTTTTCACTCTCCTAATGAACCTGTCTTATCTGACGCAGGAATATTAAGAGGGGGGTTTTCCGACATCACTCGCAAGATGAGGGGATTCAAAGACAGAGACAGGAGGGTAAGGCTCGAGGTGAGGCAGAGAGGGCACCAATGTCTCCTCATAAATGTCTCTGGAGGTTTACACCAGCAGAGGCTGCCCGCGTGCCACCTACCTCCCATACTCTTCCTCCTTCTCATCGTGCTTCTTCTTCTTCTTTTGCAATATTGAGAGGCAGCTTTATTGCTCCGCAGTGCGCCCAGACGCCGACAAAAGCAGCACTGAGGTGACGTCGGCGGTTGCAAAGAGCAGCTTATCACGGAGAAAGATGGTGGCAGCGGAGGTTTTGATAAAACGTCACACTTCCTCCTCCTTCATCAACCTCGTCCTCCATCATCTCTTCTTCCGCTACAGTTGCTTCTTATTCTGAATTACAATACTGCAATGCGCAGCTCTAAATATTTCGGTGTGTAGTTTTTCTACAAGGAAAATTATTCATTGTTCTAGAGAAAGCCATAGGAAAAGCTCAGGGAGGATCTCTTTCGTATCTGCATGATAATATTGCAACGTACACGATTTCGTCGTTAAGTGTTTCTTTTTAACCCTAATATCTGATTTGTTTCTTGTCAACTAAATAGCAAATTATTACTATATAATTTGTTACTCATAACTTCCGAGTACCTACCCGTGGAGGAGTGTTTGCAACGTCAACAACTAGGTGAAAATTGCGACGGATCGAGACTCGAACCCGGTATATCCTGCTCTGGCCGCAGATGTGCTATCCACTGCACCACCCGCCTCGACTCCCAAGTCCGAACGCAACATCCACCTGGCCTGATCCGATGTACCTAGCACAACTGCGGCCAGAGCAGGAGGTACCGGATTCGAGTCTCGATCCGTCGCAATTTTCACCTGGTTGTTGACGTTGCATATAATTTGTTGTTCATTTTATATTGTAAACGTAAGGTTTGTTGATTAGATGAGAATAGCCAAAAATGACAAAACACAAAGAAGATTCATAGCTTTATGTGTTACGAAAGACGGCAAAAGTGCAAAAATTATCAAAATTAAATTCTTAGAATACTTCATTTTTGATTTTCAGTTACACAGCTCAAATTTACGAGAAAAATCTAAACTAGGCATACATTTCAGTCATAGTGGTTGAATCAATGGTAGAGTTGATTAATTTCCTTGTTTTCGCATTAGAATGAAATACAATTTTCAGATGAAACAAATATAATTTTACATTTTAGAAAGAAAATATTTATAAGAAACATAAATGCAAGAACTCATTTAATTTTCTGATTTAACAGTTCAATAATGTTTTACTAATATTTCACTCATATTACATATTGTTCCTTTATGAGGAGAGACGAATCATAGATGGCGTTACATCTATCCTGATGACGCCGATCCTGGCCTATGACCAGACGAGTCATAGATGGCACATATCCTGGCCTGGGTTTTCCTTCGGGTAGAGGCGGATGTTTTATAAAGACTCGCTAGACTTTTGCCTAGGGGTGGCATCTATTGAAATAATTATTTGCGAATTTAGTGTCTATTTATCAACAATACTTTCCGACGGTTTATAGTTTGATAATAATACGTACTTGTGAAATGACTGTTTTGTGTTTTATAAAATATAATATTTTTTGGCATCATGTTAATACTATAACACGTGCTGAACTATTTTTATAGTTAGGAGTATGTTGAAATGTTAAATCCACCTCTGCCTTAGGGCCTTTGATGGGAATTGATCGGATGGTCCCTTGCTTGCTTCCGGAGAGTAAATTAGTTTGTTAACCTCCACGTGGTCATACGCAGTTTGTAATTGCTTTGGTGGCAATAAAGTTGGATTGAAATAATTCATGAATAAACAGGGTCAATTCATATCCAAAAACAAAGTACATAGTGCGCTGAGATGCTGACTAAACAAGTATGATTCTGAAGATAGGTTACCGGGACGTTTCACTCAAACCAGAATGACTTGGGCCATTCTACCTACTGTAAAATTAGTACCAGGTGTATGCGGAAGATCAAACTATCCGAAACATGATGATGGCCACATTATATCCTCTTTGAATGCAAGTAAAAAAATTGCGGAAATCTACCCTCATGAATATTTACCATTAGAGTATTCCGTAAGATTAACTTTCCGTAAATAAATTTAACCGTTGATTTTGTATCGTGTAAATTTATTTAAATTGCGTTTCAGGTTGATAAAAACTAATAGGTACTAATGAATCGCATTATATAAACTTTCTTGGATTATTTCAGCACTCAAACCTCCTCTACACGTGTTATGTCACTAATGTGTAGCTTTCTTTTCTGCCTTTCTTACACGTTCCATTCTTAGGATAGATGCATACCGCCACCTTTATAACATCTGCAGGTGGTCTGAGGCATGCGCTGAGGGTGCATTGTAGGAGACTTTTGTCCGTTACTTGCCTTGTCCTTCCTTTCCCTTATCCTTGTTTATCTTCTTTCCACGTCCTTCGTCCCAATTGCAACTACTCCAAAACTAATTAAAAGCTTCTTAAACTGGCTATCGTGACATTGTTTTTTGTTGTTGTTGTTCTTTTTTTTTAATGAATGCGTTTTTCTGGTGCCTTTGCTTTATTTTCGAAAATGAGGCACGCGAACCTCCGTCAACGACGCACGTGACGTCACGGTACTGTTGTGCGGTTGAGGCGAGTGTACGAAGCTCGAAAGAAGCGACAAGCGCATTTGTTCCCTCTTAGCGAAAGTTCGCGTGTCTGGAATCCGGCTTTGAACCACTTCTTCGTGCGCCTCTTGTGAATACGCGATTATGGTTCAGACATGCTTCGTATTTACAGTGGATACCTCCTTCCTTGATCTTCATTCTTTACTCTTGATTGAGAGGCAATTATTTGCTCTTCTTACACGTAGGTAATATGTAACTTTTTATGATTAAAAATATCTGAACATTTGACGGTTCGACCATTTGTAGCACTCTTGAAGTTGAGACCATTTTCTTTCCTTTTGAAAACAAGTCCATAATATAGCACAGAATAAAGAAAAAAATGTTTCACAATGCTATGATCAATTATGTGTTGGGGAAAGTAGTGCGATTTTTCATCTTCGAAGCGAATGAATACAGTTATTTTAAATATAATTCATAGTATAAACTTTGTAGACTGTATTTTTAGTTGTGTAATCAATAAGATGCGGTCAATATGAAACCAATCTGACATATGAAACCTTTGAATAAAGTAAAAACTGACAATTAATAGCGGGGAAACATAAGCACTATTAAATGACTTTATTTTTACAGACACTATTCATTTTAACTAATACATTCTTTGCAAACTTTGGACTCCCACTGTGAGCCTTCATCAAGCAACTACAGACAAAAAATTTCAATTACTGGTTAAGATACCGGAAATAAGACGTTTAATTTCATAATTCAATATATGTTCTACAGAGATAATAAAATATGAAACGTAAGCATTTTTATGCCAAAAGAAAATATATTATACGTTGAATAGATACATTTTTGTTGGAATTTTTTAGTAATAATCTTATGCGAGACTTTTTTGTACATGCCTAAAAATTTAATGTATTTCTTATGTCCTAGGTGAGTGGTGCACCAAGAAATTTTGGCTTCCCATTTCTGGAACGTGGACAATGATGACTAAGAAGAAAGGTATTTATAAGACTGAGTTAGTTACGATTTAACTTGTATGGTATAGTTGGCAGATGGTGTGCTGGAAGTACTATTTCGTTCTTTTGTCTCTCTTCTTAAATGAGACCGCTAGTTCAGAGTTCATGATCCTTAAAGAGAAGAAAAAGTTAGAAGGATTCTGAGCCAGCAAGTGCTTGGAGGCCGTTTATACTTGTACTGATCTATCTACGGGTTTTGTTCTTTTCTTTCAAATTTTAACTTATGTTTTCATCAGAATATTTTATGCCACACTGTTTTATGATGTTTGGGGAAATAGTGTATGTCATTTTTATATGAATTCCATAAAAAATCATTTTTTTAAAAGATTTGTGCGAACAATTCAGACACGTGGTTGACGAATAGAAAATGTTAATGGAGTTTAAATATATCATACAGTTCTTGCGTAAAAATTAGTTATATACACAAACATTCGATTTATATGTAAATATGACGGTCGAGTATACTTATCATAAAAAAAACAATAATTGTAATCGCATGCAATTAAAGAGATAAAAAAGAGACTAATACCAATGTATTACCGGAATCTTTATGTTGACATAAATGATACATCCACAGTGGCACTTGAATAAAGAATCGTGTTATTACAATATGCGCCCGAGATAATTTATGAATTAAGATATGTAAATATAGAACTACTAGCTGATTACCGGGTGTTGCCTGGGATATTTCTTAGACTGATCTACTTTTAGTCAGGAAAAAAAGTCGACCTACATTGTAAGATAAAAATACTTTTACTTACTGGTTTTAAAACATGTACAGAATCCTAATTTTACAAATTCATAATGATGCAAATTTGTACAAAAATTGACTGTATCCACTACACCGTCTCGCGGGAAACGCAAGGTTGTTTTGTCGCGTTCGAGGCATGACGCGGTTGCAATATTTCATTAAAATTCTTGCAAAATCTAAACTATTAGTCAAAATTATACGATTTAAATACATAAATTATCTCTGTTAAATATACGAAACCAATAATATATTAAATTTGGCGATGTCTGAATTTTTCTTCTTAAATTAAAGTATTTTAACTCATCTATTTTTAATAACGTTTTATCGATAATTTTGGTTAATTTTTGTAGATTGTCGTACGCTGTCCAGAACTTTTTTGTAGAACTCTTTGAGGCAAACAATATTGCCATTCATAGTTATCACCTGTCTCTAACCATTTAGGTAGCGTAGGGGAATATAACATTTTTTTATATTATTGCCATTTATCGTCAAAAACAATTTTTATCTTTCTTACCACACATTTTAAAAGTAAAAGTTACTTACCACATTTCATCACGATCGGTTCAGTGTTTAGTCGTGATTATGTAGCAAACAGGCAGGCATATTTTCGCGTTACGCATTTATATATTAGTACGGATAAAATAAGTGTCATTATTTATACTATTAACTCCTCAACATATTTTATATGTTATAAAATATAACGTTTCAGATTTCCTTACAGACAAACTTAATTTTGATCGTTCGGAATAAACCTTAAAATCGTCAAGTATGATTCATGACAAAGTTTTGCACATATGTCTTTTCAAGGGACATATCTACACGCATTCTTACGAATCTATTGTGTAAGTTGACTTGAGAGTTTCGTAGTTCGTCACTGAAATGGACTATGTTCAGTCACGTCTCGTCGTTTCCGACAGAGCAAATACTGGTCGAATGGTACTACTACTTTCACAATACTTGTCCTCAGCATGACACAACAATTACTCGTAGAATAAGAATTCTGACATTAAATAAATAAATATTAAAAAATACATATATTTATATATGTATATATATATTTATATATATATAT
>NNCF01129372.1:431621-441930 GCA_002313205.1 Laupala kohalensis
GTGTATAAGAGACAGTATATATATATAATGGAGGGAAGAGATATATACTCTCTCGATCACTGCTGTTGCTGCTAAATCTATAGTTCAGCCATGGTATTTGTCGTTGGCACTGCACAAGGAGCACTGTTTCACCGTTTCCGCCGTCTCGGTGCCACCATTCCTCTCAGTTATGCACCCCTCAATCTGCAAGAAGCGCTTCCCACGGGAGAGTTTGGCTGCTGCTGCCTTACCACCTCCTCCACCCTTCGCGAAGACGCGGAAATGGCGTCGCCACCGCGCCGCGCCGGCACTTCTCCGACAACCCCCGGACGATCTTTGACTTTTACGAGCGCTGGATGGGGAGCGGCCCATAGCCCGCCTCCTCCAGCAAATCGCGAGAAGGGCCGACGAGGGCTTAGGCTTAATCAAATTTCTCCTGGGCTAATGTCCGGGGAATATGACAGCTTGACGCACGACACCTGTTGAAAGGAAGAGTTCGTCGCGAAGTCGGAAAAGTTTACCTTTATAAAGGAACAGTTGTTTAAAAACAGTGAAAGGAACTGTCTTCGGATGAGATGATATACAATATTTGAATAATAAATCAAGGGAGATCTGTAAATGTTATTTTTAAGTCATCTACTCTGCTCTAATTTTAGCATCAGATTAACGTCATGTAATCATTTTACAGTTCAAGATATCGAGAATAAGTCGTTTAAAAAAGATTTGATTTATTTGTGAACCATATTGTGTGATATTCTAAGCGGAGAAAAGCTACTGTTCCATTCAATTTTCATTACGCTGAAAATCAAGGAGCTTTTCACATTCTACTTCATATTCAAGCCTCCCTAAATATTAAAATAAATGTATATTCTTCAAATGAATTTCTTGTTAATTTTCTTGGGAGAATCTTACTTTTCGGAAAATTAAGAATGTTTCATTTTTCGAAAAGTAGGATGAAACAAGCATAGTAAAACTTAGTTATTACTCATATGTAAAACAAACTATAAATAACTATTTATTCTTTCATGAGCAAGTGTCAGGATCGTTTAGTTGGGTAAGTAATTTAAGATTGTTACCCGAAAGCTTAAAAACGAAATAATGCTTTGTGCGTTTAAGAATAAATCGTCCGTAACTCAACTACGCAAGAGAGGGAAGATATGAGACACGTATGTACAAACGCATTTTGTTGTAGATTATATTCTGGAGATGTTTACACCCTTTTGGACTGTAGCGTCAGATGTTGGAAAAAGGAATATTTCTGTAACTTTAAAGAATAGGGTTACTCTAATTCAGATGTTGGAAAAAGGAATATTTCTGTAACTTTAAGGAATAGGGTTACTCTAATTCATCTATTTCGTTTATGTTACAGTATCGTGTAAGTGGTACGTAATATGCAGAAGATTATAACAACTTCTAATAACACATGAGTATACTTTGTACAGGTTATAACAAATTTTACTTAATTCCCTGTGATAATAAATGTGAAAACCCAACTTGTCATACGTAGGAGCCAATTGTAACTAAATTGGAAGTAATATAAAGGTCTGAGGTATGATAGACGATATTGGAAGAATAACATTTTATCAAACAGTAAATTACAATATAGTTCAGAATGAATTGAGACATTCTAGTGAGGAAAATCTAAACAAAAGAAGATACACACTGAACTTATTCTACTTGAATTTACATAGTCAAATCAACCACATTTGGATTCAATAATCAAATAAAATTACTAAATTATAAATAACCTATTGAAACATCGTTTAATAGTTCAAAGTATATAATTTTCTTTCTTATAACATTACTACTTAGTTCAACTTTACTAAAGTACTAAGTTTATTACTTAGATAACAATGCTTACGGAATAATTAACAACATTTGGTAATGCTATTTAATAGCTGAGACATTACTATAAGTTTACTGAGAAAATAAATTCTTGATAACACGTAATAACGAAGGCTTGACCTCCTCGATAACGCAAGGAGGCAAATATACTTCTCAAATTACGTATGCCAAAATCAGTGGCGTCAGATGAATTGGAAACAACTTACAAACCTCGGAATAATGCATCACACTCAGCTTGCTCACAGGCTGGACAAGGTTTTCTGGTTGGAGGCGCTGGCAGGTATGGTATAACCTCAGTAGCCGGTAATGCGCAGTGACGATGGGCAATGCGCAACTGAACTAGCACCAGGAACCCATGGTAAGAGCCGTTTCACAGCGCAAACCATGGCCTCTAGAAGAAGGACGTCACGATAACAACCAGGTACCCCAAAATCACTGAAAACTGCATGAATAAAAACTCTCTCCAATTTTTAACTGTTACTCAACGTACGGTCTGATTGTCACTGAGACATTCTCTTTCACTGCCGACCTCTATTTATGTGTCTCAGCAAGTAGTTGTAGACTCGCTGCACAAGCTGTTATAGATTCGCTGAGGAAACAAAATTTATTTTTAAATAAAAATAACCCACAGTTTGCCACAGCGCCAATTCCAGTTGATTAAATTAGTTTTTTCAAGTTTACTTGTTCAGTACATGCTTATCTTTGAGCACTGGAACAACAACCCACAGTTCGTGCGGTAATTAAACTGAATTCATATATGTATCTTTACTCTACATTCACTCATATATACAAGCATTGTATTTACAACTTTGCACTACTTAAGCATATAGATTGAATTAAGTTCATATTTTAGTTCTTTGGCATATGTCATTATTGCTTTCTGGATCAAAGAAAGATAAAGTTACTAGTTTTTTTTATAACAGACAAGTACAAAGATATAAAAATTATTTTGAAAATACATAAATATTAAACAGAACTTCCTGAGTAACTATTCCTGTTATATGAATAAATATGACAGGATGTATAATGACAGAATGTATCTATGTAATTTTTTAATCTTTCATTTGTAAGCACTGTCTATATTAAATCTGCATCCCCTACCTGGCTGTATTTTCATTTCCATACTTTGGTGGCAATTGAAGGATTTACTTTGTATTAAGTAGCTTTCTTGTACTCCTCGCGATCTTACACTCTTTAATGGCTTTTCGAACTGTTAACTATCTACACTATAAAGCGAGCAATAATTGCATATAACGAATATATTTCTCGAGAACGGTTCCTATAGTTTTTAAAAACTACACAGGATATTTTGAAGAGATAAAGTAATCTACTGTAGTCTCATTTCCTAATTACGTGGTTTACGGAACTTATTTGTGTTACAAAATACGTATATTACGAACTCTAATTGCTTACGTTGTCGTCAAGGCGTCCTGAAATTTCAATCCATGTAAACAAATCGATACATCGGAAGTGGAATTAAAGTAGCAATGTAAACAATTACTTGCCATTTATGATGAAGGAAGTTTCATCTCTACATCATTGCTGCGCGAGTAATTAACTCTGTCTTCCCCATATTTTATTAATTTAAAGTACACGTATAAATGAAATGGTAATAATTTTTCTCCTTTCGTATACGTGGCGAGATCATTAGTTTCCTTTAACTCATTAACTGAGGAATGGGTGAGGTGGAGCAACATATCTCCCATCCCTGGAGGAAAGCATCGTGGCGTCGCGTCGGTCGCCCGCCCCCACTCGCGTATGAGGGGCGTCCTCTATCTTTCAGCTTCATTTCGCGCTCAATTAACAAGACTCACACGCACGTGTCGCTTTCCTTATGAAGCCCATCCTCTGACCCTGACGTCGACGACGCTCAGTCGCTCATTCCACTGCTTGTTATTTAACAGCCACGTTGGTTATATACTCTCAGAGCAACCTTCTCCACTGCATGGAGGTCCGGTACCCGCATCGCTTGCTTGTTTTAAGAGCGATACCATGGAGTAACTGAGAGATTTCCACTTTATGGAGAAACTCATCAAATATCACACAGCATCTCGGACTCGGATAAAGGGGAATAACTCGATTAGTGTTCCAAGAATAAGTTCAGAGGGTTTTTAATGAATTCCAACCTATATAGTTTTAAAGTGTAAAATCATAAAAAGGAGTTATGGACTAAGTAACAATCTTAGAGTTAGTTTGTTCGTTACTAAATTTTCTATTTTAAAAGATAAAAAGAAAGAAAAAAATCATTCATCTTTAATACTCATCACTAAGAAGCACATAGTGGCTAGAAGAAGAGTCCCTTTCGTGAGTCATCCAAAAGTACTAATATTGTTTCTCTAATTGTATTATTTTGAGATTAGGGGAATCTTTCTGATGTATTTTCACTAAGGTCTTCTTTAATTGGTCGCTTTTAAGCATTTACATTAAAATACTAATATTGTTTTTATATATCATCCTTTCCTCTTTTTCACCATTATTTCGACTTCAAATTCTCAAAAAAGTAGGACTAATGTATAGGGAAAGGCGCGTTATCCACAACATTTATAAAAATCAACTGCCGATATTAAAAGTAGAGGGACATGAAAGGCAAGCTGTTATTAAAAAGGGAGTAAGACAGGGTTGCAGTTTATCGCATGTATTATTTAACCTACATGTCGAAAGCAACAAAAGAGGTGAAATAAAAGTTCAGGGCAGGAGTGAAAATTCAGGGGGAGATGATATCAATGATAAGATTTACAGATGACATAGCTGTGCTTGCTGAGAAAAAGGTAGATTTAGAGGAAATGTTCAATGGAATGAACACCTTACTTAGTGAGGAATTTGGGTTCAGAATCAATAGCAAGAAAACAAAGGTTATAAAGAGTAGCAAAATTGAGGTCAATGATCGTATGAGTATTAAAATTAGAGGTAATACAATAGAAGAAGTCAAGCACTTTTGCTATTTGGGAAGCAAGATCACACAAGATGGGCGAAGCAAGAAATATATTAAGAGCAGAATAGCACCAGCAAAGAATAGCTTTCACAACAAGAGAGACCTGTTAGTATCACAAATTGATGTAAGAGTAAGAAAGAAGTTACTAAAATTATATTTTTGGATTACAGCACTATATGGATGTGAAACTTGGACAATGGGAAAACCAGAAAAGAAGAAGCTAAAAGCGTTTGAAATGTGGTGCTACAGAAGAATACTGAAAATTAAGTGAACTGATATGATACGAAATGAGGAGGTATTAACTAGGATAGGTGAGGCAAAGAGTCCGTGGAAAATACTTACACGAAGGAGAGATAGGATGATAGGACATGTTTTGAGACATCTCAGTCTTGTTAGTTTGGTAATAGAGGGATCAGTAGGAAAAAACTGTAGAGGAAGACAAAGACTGCAGTATGCCACACAGATAATAGAAAACGTAGGTTGCAAGAAAAATATAGAAATGAAGAGACTGGCTCAAGATAGGATGAAATGGAAGACTGCATCAAACCAGTCGAAAGACTGATGACCCTATAATATTCGTCCTCTTGATGCTATATCCAGCAAATGTAGGTTTTATATCATGATCCTTACGTCGATCAAAATAAGGAAATTTTATTTCTTCATTCTTATGTTGTTGTTGTGATCATGAAATTTATGTCTCACTTATCTAGTATTATGTCGCAGTGACGATTTATTTTAACAATTCGTTTGCAAATAAGCTTCGATGTGACATTAATTACCCTTTGTTAACAGTACATTTTATAATAGATTTTGTCCTTCGATAACATGTAATGTTCTTAATAATTATAAAGAGAAACTCATTTATTTTAAATATGTTATCGTAGATGTTTCATTTTCTTTTAATTTAACATATCAATTCTTATTCCAGTATTAAAATGTAGTAAGCGTTTTTATGAGTTGAGGTTAACATGGATTTAGTGATAAATAGCCACTCCCCTCAGAAAAGATATGCAATTACACATAATGAAAAATAAATCTATGTGGTCTTTCTGAAGGATTTTGATTAATATTAATTTTCTTTTGTTAAAATGTATTGTTAAATAAAAAACTAAAGACATATCAACACCCATTTTGACTTGAAGATAGGTGGCCGTGCATATGGGAATGCAACTCAACGTACACAGCGGATTTAAATTACCTTCTATATACTCGCATGAATCGAGATATCAAATGCGTTCGGTCTTCAGATTCCGATCGCTTTTAATTGAAAATTCTAAAGATAAAGTGAAATTTGCATATTACATAGCTTTGGCATGGAACCTCTATTTGATTTATCTTACTTCTCGTAACACATCGCAGAAGCAAGATAGCGTGAATAAATGAACAAGTTAAAATGCAATTTTTTATCTCCTCTCTGATAGAACAATATTATGCAAATATAAAGATAATTAATTTGTACACTTCTTTATATTGGTATATTTTGAAATGAGAGTAAGAAGTGTGATACGAATATTACCTTACTTTTTGCTTTCAACGCCTAGAAATAAGTTCTTATCTCTGAAGTAATAAGCGACAAAATTAAATAAATACTTAAAAGAGTTAGAATCTAAGTTTAATGCAGAATCATACACAGCGAAGGAAATAAACTTTTGACTGGAAGTTACAACTTATTGTGTTCTAACCTCCATATTAATAGGATGAATAGAAAAGTTTTCGGACTAAAAGATTTCAAGGACATAAATTTTTACCTTGAGTTCTATGATACTTCTGAATGAGTTTATTTGGCTTTGCTTTAGGTTACAAATCGTTCGATATTTATTACATTCTACCTTGGAATTGTTGATTTTCAATTTATTTGCGTGACTCAATTATTTATTTATTTAATGCCTTTTGGCGAGGTTAAGGTCTTGAGGCCTGCTCTTCCACCTAACCATTGGACTTGGGTATGAACTAGTTAGTGATCACAAGACTTGAACGATTACAACTGGATGAGAGATATTTTATCGGATGAAAGTAATACATTGATATAAACATTTATCTGCAATTAAAATGTTTTAACATAAAATAGGTGAAATTTTATGAATTGTCACTGTTCCGATGTTTAACCGGTTTGCCTCCTTGTATTGAGGCGAGAAATTACCAAATATATTTTATTTTCGTTTTTATCAACTAATGACTAAACATGATGACCGTATCGTTACTTTATTTGTAAACTGGGCTATTGAAGATCGCGTAAAACTTACGGATTCTTATTAAGAATGAATCATTTTTAACGTGCAACGAATAATATTTTCTTTCCTCAATTCATTTTAACTCACGCACAGTTGAATACACGAATGCAAATATGTTATCCCCATTTTTCAATCAGAACCTAAATATTTTCGAATATTGATAATATCTGATTCTTCTTTGGTAATCTGCATTTCTGTAGAATACAAAACCCGAACTTGAATGGAAAGCTTCTTTCGCTATTCGCTTGAATGATAATCATGGAAAACTCTGCTCGCCAAACGTCGTGTGCCTGTGGAATCGCGCATTGTGCATCGCGTGTATTTTTTTCTTCTTTGTATGCTTGGTTGGGTGTTTTGTTGCGTCCGCTCGCTGAAGCTTGTTGCTTGGGAAGCGTCGAGTGGCGGGCAGGCGGGTGGGGATGCGTGGGGGTGGGTGGCTGTCTCTTATACACATCTCNATTCCCCTTAAGGGATGAATGAAACGAACGGCGAGAAGCGATGAATCGCATGCAGAATGCCGACAGTTCTGCAAGAAGAATAAGAGCTTGATTGCTCTTGAGAGATCTTATAAAAAGAATATTTCTTTGAAAAAAATGTTCCAATTTCTCCTACAGTAGGAAGCAAATATTTGTTAATAACACATGAAATTAACTATGGTCAAAGCGATTGAGTGGTAGTAATTTACGTATTTATTATTTGGTTTACCATCACTTTTCACGATGGGGAAATAAATGTTTTATCATTCTTTTTCTTGTTTCATGCAACAAATCTGAATCAAAGTTTTCTAATTTTTTCATCTGTTTTTCTCGTTAATTGTAAGAAATCAATAATGATTCTCTTATTTTTTTCCCTCCAACTATGACAATATTGGATCCGTTTTAGTATTCTATTAAGGGACTACGAGTTCTGAATGGAGTAGTCAAGGACTATTCGTGATGAATAAGAACAAAATTTTTTAATAATGTAGTATGTACATTCAACCCTAACGTTCCTAACAAAAGTGGTTGATTATGGATATAACTAAAGATTTTGTGTGTGGTTGTTTACATAATTTATAAATCCTTTTAAACTAATGTCATTCTAGTGCTTTCATAACGTGTAGCCCCGACAAATGTAAAATAAAATTGTCGAATCGTTTGCGTATATAATTATTAATTGATGGAACCTACTAAAATAAATAAATGTACTGTCAAAAAAGTAGTACACACTTCGTATGACCACGTGGAGGACAATAAACTAATTTTTACTCTCCGGATGCAAGTTAGGGACCACCCCATCAATTTTGATCAAGGACCCTAAGACAGAGGCGGATTGAAAACAATTCAGTAAACTCCTAAATAATATAAAAAAGTTAGCTATATGTTATAATACTGATATAATATAATAACTAATAGAACAACAACAAAGTAATTTAACACAAAAAATTATTTCACAGTTACCTTTTTCTTATCGAACTATAGATTGTCTGGAAAATAGTCTTTATAAATCGTAAGTATTAAAATAACACTAAATTCAAGATTTATTGTTTCAATAGACGTTGCCCCTACACAAGAGTAACATGTATATAGAACCTGTATAAATAATCCACCCCTATCCGAAGAAAACCGGAGAAAAACCCGGGCAAGGATGGCAGGCTAAAATATTTTGGTTTTGAAAACAAATTTAATACTTGACGAAGGAGAAACTTTATTTTACTCGACGTGAGTGTGGAGTGGTCGTAAGCAAAACGTCGCTCCACTGGATGGTTGTGCGAAAGCGCGTCTGGCAGGCAACGACGTTGCGTCGCGTCGGTGCGACAGACAGTGGGACGCCCGCCTAACCTTCCCTCCTGCCGCTCTGGCGGATGCAGACCGTGAATCAAGCGACCGCCCCAGCGAGGGACCGAGAGCGCGCGTGCGATGCCTTATCGCCGGCTATGTATTAGCCCGCTGCGACGTGCGTTCTCTTACGACCGTATGTACACGCATGCATTAAAAGATAAGTGCGACGCCCGCTTCGTGCCGAAGGCGAGTTGCATCGCCTCCGCCTCTGTTTCGCATGATTGCTCTTGTTTTTCAATATCGCGTGTTTCTCCGGCTTTTATCTTGTTTAATTTTCTTACTTGTCGTGACTTTGGTCGTTTAACTATTTCATAGCATCTGTCACTCCGATTCGCACACTATCCTCATTTGATCTGTATACTAAGTGTAATACTAACATAGTTATTTCTCAATATTACGCCGGCGCAGTTTAAAAAATTGCCATGTAGACAGGGACACTTCTGTGTATAACACATTAGGTTTACCACCATCAACTATGTACTATAATTCAGCATTTGCTTTTACGTTTCTCATTTAAAATAGCTGGGATTAAATATTTTACTTTCTCCGAGGTGCTTTAAGTACGTCATGTGAAATATTTATTAAACCAATTCGTCATTTGATGTAGCTAATTAGTGATTGCTAACGAATATTTACCCCTAAATAGAGCTAATGAGAATGTATTAATTTATAGATATATGAGAACAAATCGAGAGTAATCTTCACTGAAATCTCAAAAATAAATAACACCTTTGCTTCTAAGTGTTGTTCCTGGTACTTTGTGTTCCACCTCTATTTCTTTATCGTACCCTTCACCCTCACCGCACCGCATCCTTCACCTGGTCCGCTCACACGTAGCGAATAGACCTCTGGCACGCGCTCCACTTCCAGATTTATACCTCCCCTAGGGTTGCACTAATGCATGCAAATTGAAGTCATTACCACATGCACAGAAACGCATTATCCTTGCTCACCCCTGATTTCAACGGGATATTACGACTCATCTTGTCACGCTCAGATCCGAGATATATTTTTCTTAAAGTAGGACAGTATTAGTCTAAGCTCTCCCGGACTGAACATAACTAAAAGCAAACTACTAGCTACTTTTATAGCTGTAATGTATTTTTGCCAATTATTTTTAACTAACTGAATTGGTGACTTACCTTGTGTCAGGATTTGAATTTTATGTGCGTTTTTTTAAGCCAGGCGTGATAAACAAAACAAATTTGAACATAGAAAGAAGCTTGCCAACAAAAAATTGCAAAGCATGCTCATTGGGTGCTAAGAAAAAGAAGAAATCAGTTGGCAATGTGCTCGCCGAGAATCTAAACAATACTAATTTTGTGGGTTTATTCTATATTTATAAAATAATCTAGATAATATTTCGGACCTGAAATACATTTCAATCCATCTTCTGTGTTTTCTCCAACCGTTTGTTTTGTTGGCTCATTTCTGGAAGCTGAAGGTTTTTTGCAAACCTCAGTATTAAAATTCCTCTTTTGGATAGGAGTATGATATATATA
>NNCF01129372.1:442060-567981 GCA_002313205.1 Laupala kohalensis
TGTGTGTGTGTGTGTGTGTTAAATATGGCTTCCATGTGTGCAATTCACTTAAATATTATTAGAAAAATAGATAAATGTCATATGTTTTGAAAAATATGACGGATGGTATTATTAGAAGGTCGTTAGTCTTGTGTTACTCGTGTGTTATCTCTATGCAACGTAGGCAGGCAGTCTGGTTGTTACAAGCCTCCAATGTGGAGGCGTGAATGGAGTGTTATTTTCCTCTCCGACAAATTGGAGCATTAATGAAATGAGCCCTCATCTGAGCCCGGTGCAGAGGCGTCGACGTGTGTGGTTCACGTCCACCCAGGTTCGCCTTCAAAGCGAGAGACACGTAAAGAAGGAAACCTCCGTCATGTGAAATGATCCTCATGAAATGTTTTGTCACTGAAGTGGTGAAGAGAAAAGAGTATACATATTGCGTAATAATAATAATAATAATAAATAACAGTAATTGAATGCAATATACTATTCAGTTATAATGTATAAAGTTCAGTAAGGTAATACAATATCAATGTATAAGCAGACTGCAACGCAGCGTCCTCCTGTCCTGAGCCCACATTATAATAAAGTTCTTGGACCTGAAATACATTCTTTCTCCCAGCAGAACTTTATTTTATAATCCATTACTGAAAAACGAATGCAAGTTGAGAACTATGACAATAACAATAATAATAACAATAGATCACTTGATACTTGCTGCACAACTCTTGGTAATACAGTACATCTCCATCGCCACAAAGTAACCACAAGCAGAGAACCAAAAAGTGTGCCTATTACGACTACAGTAGGGTTCTACAATGAAAAATTTGACATTCTGATTGTATTATGATATCCCAATCCATATCGACAAAACAATCACGGCCAACAAATCTGACGTCCTCGTACATGACTTACAAGAAAAATCTCCATTCGTCATTGATGTCACTGACCCAGCAGGCCACAATACCAATAAGGCTGAATCAGGAAAACATATCTAAATATGCTCCTCTTGCGCTAGAATTCAAAGAAATATACAGGCTTCATTCTTATAGTTATCACAGCAAATGGTTTAGTTAACAAGAATCTTAAAAAAATATCTGAAAACTAAATAGGACTAAATTCAAAAGAAATAATAACTAAACCGCAAAAATCTGGCATTTTGGTGACATTTAGAATTGTGAACACTGAACTTCAAAGATTAGCTTGGAAGGAGACACGCTGATATGACTACCGGGTTGTATCGGGTGTATATCTCCGAAAGAATATTTAATAATACTATAAGTAATTATGCCTTTATTTGACAACAATCAAGCTAAGAAGCCTGCTCATCTGTTCGAACAAAAGTTTTACTAGATCTCCAAATGTTAAGAAGGAAGATACATCAAAAATGGAGGATCATTTTTTCATTTAATGAGAAGATAAAAATTAAAAGACCATCCCATCAAGACACCTTAAGGATGGAGTGAAGCCATCACTGTGACATCTTATGCGCAGGTTCAATGATGTTTTTTTTAAATTTAAGTTCTCCATTTCGTCTACAAGTTAATAATCAATCAATACTTATGTTCGACAAAATTAAGCAGACTACAATTTTTTATTTTTTTATTTATAGAAGTAATGTGGTCTACTTAATTTGGTCGAACGTAAGTATTTATTTATTTATTTTATTTGTTTGATGTTTGTAAAATTTAATTTCTTAGGCGATGATGAAGATTCAGTGAATTATTTTTATTATTTCATATATCACCCTGATGTAGTGGCGGATCTATGAGGGGGGATTAAGGGCACGGAAGCCCCCCCCCTCCTCCTCCATTGGATCTGAACTCTTAACAGATAAAATTGAAGTTGACATATGGTATACTTTGTAAAAGTATTACCAGATTAGTAATTGTTATTAGATATGGTTGATATTGTAATTAATAATATAATTGTTATAATTTTCATATTCATAAAATGAATAACATCATATTAGTAACATTAATAAATAATTGTTATTGTTATTAATGATAGCAGATTGTTAACTATTCATTTGATGCTTTTTATTTAAAAGTAATATTTATAAAATTTGTGTTTTAAAACCATAATTTTTAAACAAAAATGCTCCCCAGTTATCCCTCTCCCCTTGATTATGGTCTGGATCCGCCACTCATCTGATGATAAATACAAAGACTGACAAAAAAGATAATAAGATAATTAGTCCTAAAAGAACCGTCCAGAATACTACTAGTTTTTTGTGAATGTCGTTATAATTGTTTTACCACTGTCGATTGGCACTATACATAGACACACGTGAATATATGAGTAATTCGTCCTCAACATTAATGTTTCATCAGAAAAAAGAATCGTTTCAAAATCCCTCTGCACCACAATTTGCTGGTGAAAGACTATTTATTTATGTATTACCACAACGTCGAGTGCTGCTCGACTTCAATGAATCGCACGATGCGAATGAAACTACTCCAGTGCATCGTCCTTATTAGTGTGTGCTCTTCGGCCAGACACTCTCAAAAGAGGCGAGTCATTTGTTTATTTAACCAACCACGCTCTTCGGGCTGTTTTCAGTGTTGCTTCGCATCAACCCCAAGAACATCACTTTTACTACTGACTCCGTAATTACTTCTGTCAAAATTAAAGGTATGTTGACCATTATCTTCTCTATTAATTTTCGTGGTTCATTCTACGGGACACCATTTAAAATCTGTGAATTTCCTACAGCTACTAGTTATTGAAACCGAATTAATATTTCTTTCCTTGCTCCTAATTTTAAACAGTAAATGACGCCTCTTTCCTACATTAATTCATACTTGTGATTATTGTGATATCAGTAAGTCTCCCTCTAATCTTTAAAATCTCACTCTCTTCTTCTCGGAAAATGTTAAGTGAAGTAGATATTGGGTTTCTAAAATAAGCAAAATAATAATATGTAAGAATATGTCAAATTTCAAGCTAATGTTGTACTAGTTTAAATACTTCTTCGTTCATAAAACTGATTTCGTGATATTCTTAAAATGTTTGTCTTTGTGTTTTGACGAGTTTATAACGTAAGAATTAATGAACGTACATTAAAAATATTAAATTACCTAACACAAATTACCTAACACATTTTTTTTGCTTAAAATTACAAACATATTGACATTGTATTAGTATTAAAACTCGCAGCCAACTTTTTATCTTATCTAGGAACTTTTGCTGAAATTTTTGAATCCGCCTCTGCCTTAGGGCCCTTGATCGGAATTGATGGGATGGTCCCTTGCTTGCTTCCGGAGAGTAAATTAGTTTTTTTTCCCTCCACGTGGTCATACGCAGTTTGTACTGTTTTTTGACAATAAATTTATTATTATTATTAAATTTATTATTATTACAATTGAACAATTCCAGAATTCTGCTGATCCACAACTTGGAATTCTAGAAGTTTGTTCATGTATAATCTATTTGTTATACCTTCTTCGTAGAGCCATCGGAATAATTGGTCGATATACACCATATATAGGAATGGTGACCGTGGTGTATTCTAATTCAAATATTATATGGTGAAATTATATTTGTTTTCTTAGTGGGTATTTGGGTAAACGTATTGCGCTAATGAAGACAATGTGGAACGTCGTATTTCATAGCTGCCACGTTAGATATTATAGAACCCGTCGCCGCATATCTCGGGTTCTAACGTAGAACCCGAGTTAATTAAATTTACTCAACAATTTCATTCTGAAGATGTATTTGTCCAAAGGCCAATTATTTCTCATGTGTGTATGAGAGCACGGGCGCGCACAGGGACTTTCCCGTCGTCACGCAGCGCCTCGAGCACAGTACTGCCAACAAAACGCAGTAGTGCCTATGTCTCTGGTGCCACGAGTCGTGAGCGATGTTTGCATAGTCAAGTTTCTGCGGAAATTGTGCTGAGAACAGAGAGCGAGTGGAATCATCCAACACCTCCACCTCCTAGACTAATACTCACGAGCTCCCAGGATTTTTTCCACGAAAATCGATGTCTCTGTTCCACGCTGACATTGTCGTCATCATCCTAATTCCTTTTCTTCGTCATTATTGTAACATTATTCACATGTGTAACATATTTCATATCGAGTTTCTGTTGATAGAACTGATATCACGCGCTTACAGGCAGGTAAAGTGACGATTAATTTATGTAACTAATGCTGAAGTTTAGTCTACCAGGAAAATTGGTTATCTCATGAGGTTGAGGAAAATTGTCAGGTAGTAAGGTAAGATATAGGTTTCCCTGAGAGTAATCTTGTGATTTCCTGCATATTTGTTCGAAGAAGGAGAAGAATCAGAATACATTGATTGAGGAATGGGGAGCTGCTATATTAAGGAATCATTCGAAAAAAACGTTCCGTGTTTAGATTGAAATATCCTTTTTTGTATTACTATGATAATGCAGTAAATGAGAATCAATTATTCTAAAACCAGAGTTATTCAGAAATAATACACCGAAGACATTACCAAGTATGTACATTACCAAGTACATTACCGAGAATGTACGATATCGGCAATTTAATATTTAAAGAATAATGACGATAAAAGAACGAAAATAAAATAAAATAAAAATTATTGTTCCCTGACCAACCAATAATGTATTAGGTGTGTTATTCAATAATGTATTAGTTGAGTTGGAAGTTTGGAAAAAAATGGATCATAATAATTTTTTTGAATGCGAAATATTTCACGTTTCTTTTAACTTTCAACAGTGTAATGAATGAATACTATTGCATCAAAGACGATATTAATGGTTACATTGTGGCACAAATTATTGTTCTGCTGAACCAACACGTGATGTTACACCGATTCAGTACTCACGTATAAAATGAGTTTTCTTTTGTACCACTAAATCAATGTGCACAATGTCGATTTCTTCCCTGCAATATTTTATGGTATATCACTCCATGTAATCACACGTTGTTTTCGGCTATGAATCGTAATTTTATGCAATAGAAAGGCAAGTGCGGTTTCATCCCCACTTCTCATTTTAATAATAATGATATCATTGTAATAAGGCGATGGCAACACAACGTCCTCCTGTCCTCAGCTTACAACACCAGAAAGATCTTGGACATGAAACTGATTTATCTTCTCAGCAAAACTTGATTTTATAATCCACTGCTGTGATGAAAACCAAGGAAGTTGAGAGAAAAATGTTCAATAAATTAATAATAATAATAAATTGAATGTAATTCTATATAATATTAAGTGAAGATTATTATTTTTATTTAATACGATACCATTTACTTAAATAATCATTTGAATGATAATTAAGAAATAAATCGGCTCGATTTTTGTGATTTTATTTATTTGGAAGCATTATTGTTACATGTTAAAGGATACTACATGACACATAATGAATAGCAACGGATTTATGTAAGTAAAAGAAAATTTTACAATTATTTAAGTGAGTTTTCTATTAGAATTGCATAAAACCTGATATGTGGTTTATTATAATGCTCATTCTAAAGACTCTTCCATAAGAATTGATAATTTCAGAATATTGTATATTTCAGTATCAAACTCCACGTGTAATTCTTTGGTAATGGTTCCATTCTTTACTTTAATTTTTGAGATATGGTTAATTATTTTTTACTTTGAGGTAATGAAAATAAATTATTTTATTTAACATTATATCTTGAGCATTCAGATTTTTTAAATCTATTTTGGAGGTACTCCTCGCTCAATCTAATGCCCTGAGGCATGCAGTAACAAAATGGCTATGTACGGTGAAGTGCCTCATAAATTATCATTGGACTTGAGTTTCTTCTTTGAATAGCTTGAGGTGAATAAGTTACTAAAATACACGGAAATGATAGACGGGATTCGGGCCGCTAACGGTTTAGTATGGTCATCTTATTTTCATATTTTCATTATTAAAGTATAATAATAAAATAATAGTTTAATCTGTCTTTTATTGTATGTTCTAATGAGCAAACTGATAGAGAAAAATGAAAACGTATTAATATTTTTTAAAAATGATTGAAGTATATACATTGATAAAAATTCCTTCACATGACGTGAATGTCGTGTAATATTCTTACAGTTTTCTTTAATAATAAGTATTGTGAAATTATAAAAAGTACACGGCTAAGACGCTAAAAATAAGTACCATAAGAGAATATTGCTCTCATGACCATTACACTAATTACTTTCACAGGAGCTGAATGAATCTTATATCTGTATAGTTCCTCTAATATACTTCTAGATTCGTTCACCATGTTGTTGCATCTTGAGCAGTGTCAAAGTAATAGGAATTGAGGTTAAGCTTTAAATAATTCAAAGTTAGGATACGAGTGACGGAGACTCAAGAAGAAAAACCCTTGAAAACTGTTTCTCACTGCAGCGAGTCGTGTCATTACTTAGCGCAGAACTTCGCTACAAGTTTCCTGTAATGTTTCTGTCTTGAAGCTTCCCAGCTTTCACGTAGGTTATTTGTATTTGGTTCATTATTACAACAAATTTACTCCTCATTTCTTAAGCACTTTTATAACGAAATGTCCATTTAAATTTAAAAACAAAATAAAAATATGTAAATTATTACAATACTTTTTTATCTTACATAAAATATATTAATTATAATTATATTAATAATTGTATAAAACATTTAACTGACTTGTAATTTTAATTATATTATTAATAACTTCGTGTGAAAAAAATGGATTTACAGTATCTTGGATATTTATTAATTGACTGTATGTTTAGCAACCTTATATACTATTATTACGGTGTTGGTATAGTTTGCATATCCTCGTGTCATCTTTCAAATGAGTGAATTGCTCAATTTCGGAAAGTTTTCTTATGAAAAGATAATCTGAAGTGATATGTAAAAATTAAAAAAAAGAATTATACTCTGATAAATGTTTAAATGCACAGGACTTGATGCAGTATTCCATCTTCTTAATAGGAAGTTTGAGATGTTGAATTATAAATCCCACAAATAAAGTGATTAAACATCTCCTCTCAACTTTCTCACCGTAGTCATGATTAGGTAGAAGAGATCTGAACCTCATATCGAGAATAAGTGTATATATATATATATATATATATATATATATATATATATATATATATATATATATATATATATATATATACATATATANGTCATATATTTCTTTGTCCACACATTCAAAAGAAAAATATTTTCAGAATTGATAAATTTCTATTGCCTTAAAAAATTCTGCAGAAGTTGTTTGTTTATTTCCAATCCTTCCGGTGCTATAATTTTTATTGCACTAAATAAATAACAAGGAATCTCGAATGACAACGACTATGTGTTATCTTCTATTTTGCATTTTTTAAGATGAATTCTTTTTAATGGATAGATCGATTGTTACTCTTGCATTCTTCAAGTCTATATAAATCGTTACTTATTAATAAAGCTGCCAAGTGACAAAATCTTCTTGTAATTGCGATTCTCTGTTTTATACTTCATTCCTCTGCCTGTTTTTATTTTTCGACTCTTGTCTCTTCGTATTGTCCTGCGTACGTCTGAAGGGTAGTAATAAATTCTATTTCCTCTGCTCCCACGGGCTGCGCCAGTACATTTGTCTCCCAGTCGTAAGGCTGTCATCGTTTGCAGAGGTCTCTAACAATAAGTCGCGAACTGCTGCAATGGAGGTTGAGGCAGTGGCAACAAAAATTAGGAGGCGCGCTTCGAAACAAGAGAAAGACGCCGATTATTTATGACGTTGACTATGTCTGCGAAGATGGTTGAATCTTATTACGTTGGCATTTTCTTCACAGAGCGGTGGGTTTGTTAAGGAGGTGAATTTGTGAGATGAAGAATACATTTTACGTTTGGTGTTATGTTTCAAAATTGATTTGCTGTTTATTACGACGAATGATGTTAATATCTTACTGCCTCAAAAAGCTTCTTTACGAGATGAAAAATATACTCTGTAAGCTATCTCAGGATCCAATTTATTTTGGAGTGGTGTTGTAAGAATGAAGGCAGGAAAGGAATTATTGTTAGCAATTTCTATGTTATATTAATTGATCTCATCAATCTTTTTTAATTCTACGGCTGAAAAACATTGATTGCAATTTAACTGGAAAGCGGAAGAATTTCTGATCCAATTGATTTGGTGGACATCTTCTCTTGTAGAATAACGAGATGAATTTTAAAGGGTAATAATCTTATATTTTTAACACGAAATAAAAGGGTTCTCTATAATAAAATAAGTAACAATATATTCTGATGAATCTTGTCCTGAATTTATTATTCATTTCAAGCATTTTGGTATAAGTAATTAAATAGGTATTTATTCAACTTCAGGTTATGTCAGATTTATCAACAAATATATAAAATGAATTTGCCATGATTTTTCTTTGTTTATCGTTTTTAACAATCGTTCAATGATATTGGTACTGGACATGTTGTTGGAAAGATATCTTCGGGAGCGAGAGAGTGATAGAAATTGATGTGATCGAATCCAGATCCTTGAGGTTCATTGCACTGCTCTGAATCACTATCTTGGAATCAGAGGACATGTCATATGCAAAAATAAAATCATGATGTAGTCATGATCAATCATTACGAGTCATTGTGGAGTCACGGCAACAATCATGTTTTAAGATAAATCTAAAAAAAAAGTAAAGAAAGACAATAAAACGGAAAGACGTATTGTGTTACTTGTCAGAATTCAATAAAATATCCGTAATGGTAACAATGAGAGTTCTCTCTTATTTGGAAATGACTAGGTTTCAATATTTGTTTTATACGATTCATTTGTTTTTGAGCTACGACTTGTGGATATTGGAATACTTGGAGGTAGTTAAATTACTGGACAGTTTAATCTTTGAAATCGACGTCTGTGATGAACGAGAGCTCGAAAAACGTTGTACTGAGCGCCCTCCCAAACTCTGTGAAGGATGTGGCACTAAAATTAAAGTGCAGGAATTCGGGCCTCTTTTCACGTCGTTCGCATAAGTTGGGTCCCGGACGTGAGTCGAGAGTCCCGCGAATTTCTATATTCATCCCTCGAACTCCACCTTCTCATTTATAAGGATATATCCCCGAGCAAGTCCTTTTGTGTCTCAGATTTGTGGAGGAGAACCTACATCATGACAAACTTTGAATGTAAGAAAGGGAATTTTTTTTTATATATTCACCGTGATATTATGATATTCTCAAGGTGTTGAAAGCTTTTCAGATGTGGGAGTGGTGCAGTGGGGACTGTGGGAAAGTGGTAGGGTGGTGGGGAAGTTCTCTACGTGTTATCGCTAGGAACAAGCACCCTTTCTTGCTCCCGTACGTCCATCCCCTCTCCACTCCACTTCTATTTCAACTCACGGGGACTCCCCTGCGCCAACTTCACCTCTGTCGTCTCCTCCCCTAGCGGCAGAAACTGCTACTAAAGCAAGTTCTGTTCTTCCGTGGCGGCCTTTGCGCAGATAGGATTCATGGAAGCGTTGACTGAAATGGCAGGATTCCGAGAGATTCACCCTTTCCTTTTCTAATAGTTTCTTCTCTTTTTATTTCTCTCATATGCGTGACTTTTTTCCGTCTCCTCTTGCGACTGACTTGCTTTTTTCTTTTCCGTTTAGTTGTGAAAACATTTTATTTGTAGGCAATGTAACACTTCTGGGAGGTTTTGTATTTTTTGCGATTTATGTGTGAACAAGAGGGCGAGGCACGTTGTCCTGAATATAAATTGCATTAGGAAGTTTTCTTCAAGTTTCTTTGGGTACAGTAGGCCAGTGTGCCAGGGTTTAAAGAGAACTCGCTGAGGAAAGTGAAAGAAGTGTAAAAATGAGAAAGCGATATGGGAGGGAAGAATATAGATTACTAACACAGTAAAATGGTTTCTGAAGGCACCAAGTAGTGTTATTTATTCGAGTTAATTTTTACCTCTACAAGTATATATGTTCTAGGAAACATTTGATTGGATATTAATTTTATTAAAGATTAGAATGTTCAATTTACACAAACGAAACCGTTTAGTGAAGATTGTTTGTTTCACAATAATGACGAAGATACCATATAATGTTACTTATCTTTAATGCTGTATGAGGTATTTGTCACTTAGCTCAATCTTAAACATTTTCTTTGTATTATCAATTAGGAATTGCAACGTTTTGGCTCCTTAATTCACCACATATATCAATGTGAATAAGCATACAATAAATATATAAAGTAACATAAACACGAGATATTTCATTGTACATTTAAAATAATTAATTTTATATTGATTTATTTATTTTAGTGATATGCCACCTTTCTGTAAAGAACTTTTCTGTTCATGTTGTGTTACCAAATACTAGCGAAGATTAAAGAAATGCTGAAAAGTACACATTTTTTAAGTAATTTTAACTTTCATTGAAAGGATTAGAAAAATATTAAGTTCCTTAATGAAACACATAATACAACTTCTTTTTTGGCGTTCAATACTTGAATATATTTTGTTTTACGAAGTTTCCTTTGCTCTCAGAAACAGTAACAGCTTTTGAATACTCTTGGAAGCCAAACATTTTCACTCTCATTTAAAATGTCTTGAGAGTACTTTTAGAAATTGGCTGTGATTAACGTTCAGGAAATTAGATGAATCCCGCCTTTAGATAATTAGATAAAGATGTTTTAACATCGTAAAAATTATGACAGCAAAAAGTGTCGTAGGTTAAATTTAATCATTCGTCATTTAAATGATTAAAAGACATACTGCATAAATCCGTCAGTTGAGAAATTAGCGATCGCGCATGAGGGCACTAGTGAAATAAGATTTCGAAGAGTGGGGTATTTCCTTTGTTCACCTTTGGTATCCTTGCATCTTACATGGAATTTACTACTTTCATCATCCAAAAGAAACGCGCACGGTGAACTGCATTGGAGGCGTTTCTTTGATCCAAATACACCATAAATCGTAGATATTATCTGTTAAATCCATTTCCCTTGATTTGATCACCCGCAGGTAAGCTGAGGTAAAAAGCACGCAAAAGTTTTACGACAACAAGGAACTCGAGTCTTGATAGCATTCTCAATAAAGTGTAAAATAGCTCAGGAATTGTATTATCATGAGAAAATTTTTATGTCAGGTATCGGATTCATAAAAAGAAATTATGATAATTTCCTTATTAGAATAATGTGCTGTCGACGCTGTATGGAAGTCGAAAAGTTAGAATTAAAGAACTTTCTACTGTAAATGTAAAGTGACAATTCATTGCAAAAATGAGAAAACTTTATTACGACCTGCATTTCGACTTACGTTATGCTCCGCGAGAATGTAGACTGCTCTGGGGTTGACGATCCTCGCGCAGCTTCTCCAAGATCGTCCTCACGTCTTTCACATCCTCTTTCTCGGGCAACTGACGGATAAAGTAACCCGGCTGTCCCTCCAAGGAAAAATTCTGCTGATGCAAATATGAAGGACAGGATATGGTGGGGTTTGGAAGGAGCTTAGGTCTGCCGTTTCTTCGCTGCCCTTCTTCTCTCAGCCCCCGCTTCATCTGCGAACGTCACTGCTCTCCGTGGAAGTCGCCACCCAAAGCATCATCATCATTTCCCTCATCCTCCCTCATCTCCAACTCCACAACCATCATAATAACGGCGTTGTTACGTTCCCCAGGATCATTATTGTCACCATGGTTGCCATCTCGCCGTCACAAAGCCGGCCTGCCTGCCTTTTCCAACCACCGTCGCTGTTCCTAAACAGCGGGCGTCGGCTGTCTGGGAAAAGTGCTCCCCGACCGAATGCAAGCTGCGGCGCCGACGTCGTCGGTCGTCGGTATTAGCTGCCGCCTTCCCGCCCTATAAATCCTTTACAAAGGAATAGGAGCCTTATTGGATTTCGGTAAAGGGTTCTGAATTTCTGCGGAGAAAAGAATTTGGTGCGCACGTCAGCTCGCATACTTACGGGGGTGGCACGTGTAGATGGTGGGGTGCAGAGGGGTTGTGTACAGTGGGGAAAAAGTATGGTATGATGGGAAAAGTAATAATTTGCTTCTCGTGAAATGATTGATAAATGTGCATGATTTAACGTAATAGTGGCTTGTAAACCAGACAATATAATTAGTGTAACACGAATGAATCAATGTTATAACTGTCATCCATCATTTTTTTTAGTATTTTTATGTAAAAAAATATATTTTGTATTCTCTGTATGTAAAAAAATCATTCCTCATTATTTTCACACTTCAGAAACATATTCACATACAATCAAATTGTAGCTAAGAATAATATTTCTTGGAAATGAAAATGATAAAAAATTTATTGTCAAAAAACATCTGTGCATGATAACGTGGAGGACAATTAACTGATTTATTCTCCGGACTCAAGCAAGGGACCATCCCATCAAGGACCCTAAGCCAGTGGCGGACACTTTTCAGCACACTCCTAAGATAAGAATGAAAATTGTTTGCTTCGTGTTATAATATACCCACAAAGTTGTATTTTAATAAAACATAGAAAACTTATTTAACAAGTATTATCAAACTAAAGATTATTTGAAAAATATTGTTTATAAATCGCAACTATTAAAATAAATCTAAATTCTAGATTAATTATTTCAAGAGACTGCCGCCCCTAGTCGAAATCTTGTACGTAAACTGAGATGAAAATAACTTTATATGGCTTTATTTGGATATATTTATTTAGAAATAATATTGTGAATGCAGATGGTTTTATTATCAATGTACTGAAAATAATATGAGTGCCAAAATGAACGATATTAAATGTGTAACAATGTTTATTACGTATTATCAATACGGTTGCTTTCATGACAATTAAAATTAAAAATTATTACTTGCCACTTTTCCAACAGCGAAAGGAAATCATTATGGCGATGACCAGAAATCGAAATGTAATTTATTTATCTTCGTTTCCTCTTTAATGATATTAATTTATCGGAAGTTTCCGTTTCGAAAATACGTTGGCAGTTCAACAACATATCCCTATCCCACACTCTTCTACCGCCGCTTCATGGAAAATTCAACAGGTGTCGCCATCGCGCCTAATGGCTACTATTAATTAGTCACTCGTGTCTCCGTTGAGTTGTCACCTCTGCCTCTGTCCTTCAGTGCGTATACCATGTTATGGTCCAACCTCACTTATTTCGATGGCATGCATTTAAATCTATGTTGCTGGAGAGCAGATTTGAGTGCCACATTAACGTGTTTGTTTGCGATGAATGGTCGATGGAGACTATGCGACTTTGGTTATGATTAAATCTGGTTAATTTATCTTAAAATGGCACAATCATCACGACCATCTTGTTTCTGAACTAATCTGTAGGGATGTTTCAAACAAACTTCATCAATATATCAATCCTCGTGTCCGTGAACTAAGTATCCAATTAATAAGAGACAAGATAGAAATTTGGTTATAACGTGTCAATTTAGATTTAGTACAAGACAAGTTTTTACAGTTCTCTTCTTCGTAAAAAAATGTTTAAATTTTCCTTCGAAGTCTTATTCATTCTTTTTTTATCTTTGAAATGTGTATTCAAAAATATATTATTAACTTATTAAATAACGAGTCACATAGTCTTAACCTCGTTGTCACGTTCCAGATACGCTGATTTCTTCCATAATTGATTACTAACAACTACAAAAATTGTTACTATCATTTCTTTAAAGTAAGAGACGGATAATTAAGTGTTTTATTTAATACAAGTATATTTTCATCTTTTTGTTTCGTGAAATACTTTTGGGAACGAGCGATTATTTTGTTACTATTGAAAACAAATCTTTTTACTTCCTTTCCTTATATGAATGGCGTTAGTGTTATTTATTCATACTGTATTATTATTACTGTTATTAATTCTAAGCAAGCAGGAAAGATATTTCTCAGAAGTCATAGAACGGGGAGAATCAAGGTGAATTCAATTTGATTGGATCAACCTACAGGTGGCTCACAATTTGAGGACTGTCGTGAATTTTTCAAACGACTCTTGAAAACATTATTCCATGTGGAGCCTTGCTGCGCCTGCAGCTGACGAACGAAAATTATACCTGTTTATTGATTTGCTAGTAGGGCAGCAACGCGGAGGTCTCAGTGCTCGCCCCTGCGAACAGTCCATAAGAGGGAAGGTTCATATGTGATTCCGTTTCTGAAGGTGCAGAGCGCCGATCGCCTATGTCGTCCATTGTCTGAACAAAGAGACTCTGCTATGAGGCAAATTATTCTCGCGAGAATGGACCCGGACGTAAGAGTTCCCTTCCCAGTATCAGTGCGAACTTCCTTCAACTCTTGCATGGAGTAGATAAGCGCGAATTCTCATAACAATCAGCCTCGTTTCGAGAACTGTTAGCTGCTCCGATGTATGCATTTCTGAATTCGAAAGGAACTAACTGAGAGACATGCTCATTCACTCACTCGCATGCTCAACAGACACCACTCAGGAGTATTATCGTCAATATCATTGAGCTAAATTAGTGTCGTGACGTTCGCTCTCAGCTAAAGAGCATCACTTGCTTTGGTCGACCACTCTGGAAATCGGAGTCGAGGGTGGATGTAGGGTTAGCAAGCAGCTGAGTGATTGACTTTCCAACGTACTTGTGCAACACGTCGATGTTCACTTCATCGATTCATCACGAATTATCACAAATATGTTTGTATCAATTGCTTGTGGCAAGCATTATGTTCCACTTCATTGCAGTTTGTTCATTGCATTTATACAATGTTCCTCATGTCATAATAGTAATATTTATTGTATAGCTTTGAGAAAACAAATACCTGTGGCAGCCGGAACAATACATGTAATTACACTGAAATCACAAAATACAATAAAAGAAACAAACTTAAAATCAAAAACAAAGTAAAAAATAAACAATTACAAACCATAAAAAAATTAAAATACAATTATCAAGAAGACAGACAAAGAAGATATAAGAAGAAAGGGAGGTTACCTAAATTCAACACTGATCTCTCGTCGTATCATTTATTTATACGTAACTATCATATACATTATAAAATAAATTAATTTCAACTTCTCGGGATCCTCAGTGTTTTTTTAAAACAAGAAATTCCCCACGAAATGTTGTTGTTTTTTGTCTTTCGACCGCTCGGGATTCGAATTTTAGAGGGGGTAGTAGATTTCCTCGGGGTTTACCGGTCGTCGTCTCCCCAAGGTCGTTCTCTTCCGCTCTCCGACTCCTTTTTTCCTCCCGCGAGACTCCGCGTCGCAACAACTGCTGCCAGGGCGCCCGCGAGACTCGCTTTTTATCCTCAGCGAGCATACTTCGCGGGGGATGAAACACGGGAGAGAGAGAGAGAGAGGCAAGAAAGGATACGAATAATCAGATTGGTTAGGAAATAAAGAAGGTAAACTGGAAGAATAAGATTGATTTGTTCGCAAAATATGAAGAAATCTATGACGAAAGAAATAAAAATGCATTTCAAAGGTTTAATAATCAGGACTGCCGAAGCTAAGGTACTACAAGCAGAATGCTCTTATGGTGACATCCCATTCGTTATTTGTTCTCTTCTCAAAGATCAAAACTTGAGCAATGTGAAAATCATATTTGATCACTATCTTTAACCATTGTTTTTTTTTAATATATGACTATATTTGTAGTAGAGTTAGTTCTTAATACATTATGACAAGGAAAAAACATTATTAATAAAAGAGAAGAAATATTTTGCAGACATCCCTCCATCCTCCTGTCTCGAGGTAGGCGCCTGGGGGTCGCTAACGTGATCAATTACTTGTGACACTCCCTACAATAAGGGAATAAACCAAAGAGACTGAGACAAGCAGCGACGTGTTTGTAAAGACAAATCATTAGCGAAAAGTGGAAGAAAGATTAGTTGAGAAGAGGAAGAAAGAGAAGAGAAGGAAAATAGGCCAAGTGGATCGCGGTCGACACTCACCAACGAGGTCCAATTAGGCTGCGCGGCTCTCTCCGTCTGACGACGCTTTAAGTGGCCCGTATTTCGCAAGTCTGCTACAGGACGCAAGTTCTTTTCTTATTGGGTTCACAACGAATGCGGAGACACAAAATACTAATTTACACAACATCTCAATGACGTTCAAAACTATTCAACGAGTTTCATCTGGACACAGTAAACTTGACTTTCACTAGAGATCATCTTCTGATTTGTCGCATTAATGAATTGGGTTTGCGTATATAATAAGTTATTTATGTATTTTGACCGGAAAAAACATTCTTGATAGTTGTGAAATATAATCAACTATATTACAATGTTTAGTATAATTTAGGGAGTCAGCTTGGCTCAGTGGGCATAGAGCTGAGCTGCTGACTGGGGTGGGGGGTTGGGGGTGGATTTGCCATCACACTTCAACGTCCAGAGTGACTCCCACGTCTACTCAGTCTGCTGTTGAACTAGTACCTGATTTCAATAAAAATAACTTTGCATTTTTTTTTTCACAACCTCTTGGAAAGGTTCACCGTCCCTAATATGTGAACAGAGAATTCTTACATTAACTGTTTGCAGCAGTGACGGATCTATGGGGAGGGCTAAGGGGGCTATAGTCCCCCCCCCCCCCCATTAGACCCGAACTCTTACCAGATAAAATTGAAGTTGATAAATGTCATACCTTTAGTAGTGTAACTAGATTAATAATTTTTATTTGATATAATTGTTATTAATAATACTAGATTAATAAAATTAATAATACCAGATTAATAAAAAGAATAATACCAAATTAATAACTTTAATACATAATTGTAATTGTTATTAATAATAATATATTGTTAATTATTTATTTGATGCATTTTATTAAAAGGTAATACTTATAAAATTTGTGTTAAAACCATAAATTTTAAACAAAAATGCTCCCTACCACCCTTGATTACGGGCTAGATCCACCATTGGTTGGCAGATAATTTAAGAATTCCTTCATACGCACGATGCCCAGAACACCTTTTATCCTTAAAAAAATATACTGGAAAATACAATATTACCATGAATTAAGTTATATAAAGAATGATCGATCCAATTTCGTGTATAATGATTGACTCGGCGCTGAATTTAAACTGATATAACATTTTCAATTAAAAATAATACGATTATTTGTAAATTATAATTTCACACCTCAGTACCCCTTTCAACAAAATCACCAGTGATTGTGATTTTGATCATACATACTTTCATAGATTGTGTTAAAGTTAAGGAAGAGATCAAGAAGATTTCAGATTAATTCATTTTATTTATTAGAAAAATTACAATATTTTTATAGTTTTCGACCGCGTTCCCAGGAGAATATTATTACGCGGTCGGTTAAATCAGGAAGAGCAAATCCATTAATTATTCTATTGCACTTAGTTAATACTTTTCAATGCATATTCTCTAAATAATCAAAATCACTATAACTAAAAAAATCAACATTAAAAGATTTCAAAGCTACTAAAAATAATATTTTCATAAAATACTACCAGGACTGCAGAAAATTGTAACTCCTTCATTTTTCTGTAAAACAGAAATAATTCACAACTTTTTTTCTGATTTTAATTGGTATAATATTACATACGAAGGATACTAGGTCTTTGTTAAGGAAGATTCTCTTTAAAAAGAAATGTGTATCAACAATTCGTTGTCAAACATTCCAGTAAAATTCTTTGTAGGAGTTTAGTATATAATAGACTCCGTTGGATTTCTATGCAGTACTTCACTTTTCAGAAAACAATAATGACGTCCACGGTGACTTTTGTTACCAACAGTTGCCTCATCATAAAATTGTGAGTCGCTAAAATAAATATTTCCCTATTCCAGTTAGTATTTGTATACCGTTATTTGAAAAAGCGAAGTCAAGTTAAATTGGACGTTGTAGTTATTCCCCTGTAGAGTCAATAAATACAAATATAAGTGGTGCTTAAACTGAACAGGAAATTGTGCTATTACGAAACAATATATTCTTTGACTTTAAAGACAAGCCCTTTTTAACAGATCACTCATATACAGATACATTACGATATTATAATGTTAGAATCAGTGTCATCAAAAATTGCTTGCTTTTTGTCTCATATTTCATCAATGTCGTCTTAAACATTTCTACATAAGACTGTTTCTAGCTGCTCGCATCCATACTTCTTGTAATTCACCTGTTCCCGATTCAAAACGTATTAAACTTTTCTTCTGAAACATGGACATTAATTTACAATAACCATTTACTTTGTAAGTCTTATAAGTTTCTGTAACTTGGTATTTCTTCTTTATTAATACTTCCTTCTTCTATTTCTTTTTATTATAAGTATGTTGTTATATGTATATTTATTCTTATATATCAAGGAATATCCTACTTTTAGTTGTAGCAGGCTTTGATGTTCTAAATAACGGTTGGAGGTTCATTTTTTGTTACTTTGTTTCGCGAATTTACTATGTATGTTTGTGTGGAACGTCTACATTTTATCTTATATATTTCATGGAGTTAATATAAATTGCATATTATTTTAAAATTTGAAATTCATTGAATTGCAAGGAGACGTAAATTCTGTGTTTGATTCCTTTGTGTTTTATTGTTTGCTTTAGTGATCTCGTTATTTTTATGAATGACCGCAGAATGGATCGAGAACGAGGCAACGAGGAAACAAATAATTTATTCGAAAATGATTCCGAAACTTTCTCTTTGAGAACGCAGTCAAAGGATGACTCGAGAGATTGGCCTATTTTCGCACAGGGTGATTTTTTCTCTCCTGGTGATAAAGTACAAGCTATGAAGAAAGAATTGACGATATTACGTGAATTAATCATAAAACAAGAAAATACGTACCGTGTAAGTTTTTGAATGCATTTTTTCTTTGTGAGATTCACGTAAATGTACTTTTTTTATCTTTCATTAGGAAGATATAAGTCGTTATAAAAAACTCTCTTCGGCATTGGAAAAGACACTTCAAGAAAGCAAAAATCATATGATGAAGATGGAAAAGGAAATGAACGATTGCGGTGAAGAAAGCCACAGATTTAAGTAAGCTATAATAAATATGAAACATTGGCCTTCACGTCACTTAAAATTCTATATTTAATTGAAAATAATGTGATGTTTTACTTTGTGGTTTACGAGAAGATAGTTCATTCACTCTGTTCTGTTGAGAATATTTAATGTCAATTTTCTTCTTTCAAACGTTTATTCATAGACAGACATCAAAATGTCATATACAAATTATCCGCCTCCACTGTTTTGTGAGTTTTTAAGCTATTGAGACATTTCTGTTTTTTTTAGATTGATTCTAGAAGAATACAAGCTAGCGGTGACAAATCTTCTCGCGGAGAAAGATAAAGCTGTAATTGCTTGCTTGGAAAAGAAGATAAAAATACAAAAAGATTGCCAAATAGTGAAGGATCATATGATCAATACCAAAAAGGCTTTTGAAGATTTACAATCGTACGTAATTGGAGTGTACGCGGTGTAAAAAAAATCATAAATCATAATTCGCAGAAGAAAATATTTGTGTAATTTAATTAAATAATACAGAAATTGACACAATATACTTTATATTATTATACGTAATAATGAGAAATTATTTAATTTTTGCTTTGATGTTCCTTCAATGTTCAGTAATTGATAAGTCAGGTAATAAGATTAAGTTATTAAACAAAACTATTCTAATCTGTAGTTTATATTGTGAGTGTTGAATGATGAAAAATATTGTGTCTATCAGTTTTTTGTCATAACAGTATTTGAAAAATTTCTGATGATTAGTTTCTAATTTAACAGTAAAGATGTGCGTTTGTATCCATTAAATTACAAATAAGTTTGTTTCACGAGTGAATGGTATTTCAATGAACTTACTCTATCATACGTTCTTGTTTGCTCAGAAAAAGTGATAATATGATGAGATGGCTTCAGAACGAGTCAATCGAAATGTTTGGGTTAAATGAGAAATATAATGGAAACAAGAATGCAATTAAAAATATAACTGAAAAATATGAATTACTTAAACTTCATGCTCAATCAGAACTTCAGAGGTAATTATAATTTTGTATTGCAATATTTGTTTAAAGGGGTTGTGTATCACATATCTGATTTTCTGTTAAGAGCAAATGAAGAACTAGCGTCAATGGCAAGAGACCATCAAAATGATATGTCTAGATTTAGTGCTTCTATGAAGAGATCTGAATTGAGGATTAGATCTCTGGAAGAAGAACTATCGCAGAAGGCAAGAGAGAACAAAGCTCTTATGTCTATGTGTGACGATCTTATAAATGATCAAGGAGAGGTTGGAACTCAAGACAATATAAAAAAATTCGAAATATCTGAAACATTTCCTGACAGATGTTACTAAAATGGTAAAGCTTATTAGAATAATGAAGAATAGTTTTATGTAAAACATTTTACATCAATATTACTCTATCGTCATATCTTACTTTTTTTCATTCAGTTGTCTTGGCAAATCCTGATATTTATTTAGAAAAGAGTTTATTGTTTTGTTTGGAATGATTATCTTAAAGAAAATTGGTTTTGTGATTATTTACGTACAGAGAAACTAACGTTTCTTCTCTTTAATTTGTGATAACTAATTCTCAATTACCAAATCGTGTACAAAGGTCTTTGTATAGATAAATCATACTAAAACATTCAACTTGTTAAACATTATTTCGATCTCATGCTAGTTATTAGTGGAAAATGAAATTAAGTGAAAAATTGGGTCCTGATTAGTGTTCACCCGACTATTACGTCGCGATAAATTCTTTGTGGTTTATATTGAATTAATGAGCTGAAATTTCCCCGACCTTTTTAGAGAGAATCCCATTGAACAAATTATTATAACGTTAACCATTTTAATTTCAGTACCTCTAATATTCAAGAAGCAGGAACCATTATCTCAATTCATTGATGGTGAAATATGCATTTTCTTAAAAATATGAAAAATGGAGAACGTTTTTTTGTCATCAAAAAACTACTTATGACCCCCATATTATTTGTTTTTTGATGACAAAAAAACGTTTGTATTTTTTCTCTGAATATCTCAAGTGCGTGTTTATCCTAGCATTCAGTTAAAGCTCTTTATGGCATTCTTCAATGGTTGAGTCTGTTTCTGGAGCTTGTATTCAAAATCCGGACAATGTCTCAAATCAAAAATCGTGTCAATGTTCACGAATATGGTTGGGTGGTTCTTCTACTTTTCCTCGCAGAGGAAACTAGTCCGGCATGGATGTTTTTTTTTCTTTCCAACTTCAGTGGTTTCTCGAGCTAGAGACCTCATTGCAGCTGCTTTTCATTGGAGTTTCCAACTGCCATCTTCCGAGTTTCGGGTCGTCAGCCTTGTCGCTCTGATTGCGACAAACACGTCGCGGGCGCCGCGTCGCCGCCACCCGTGCTTTAGAGTCGCTGCGAAGTGGAGCAATATCCGCTCTCCCTCATCCCCCTCGCGCTAACTACAATGCGGTTTTTTGAAGCACGGACATTCGAGTAAATGGAATCCTCTTTTGCTTCGGAGAGTACTTATAGTTATTACTGAGCGCAATTTTCCATTTGTTCTCAATCTAATACTTCCAAAATTATCGTCTAGAGCAGGAATGTTTGATTCTATCTTTCTAATCTGATAAAGTTAGCTAAAAATTTGATTATGAATATAATTTGTTTTAAATTACGAAACTATTTAATAGTATTTGAACTACCTGCAAAGGGTTTATTAATATTTCACGAAGAAATTCCGCTGATGACAGTGCATACCAACAATCATATGCATACTAAAACAGTTGAACGGGAAATTCGTTTTAACGTGGATCTTAATATTTATTTCCAATTATCCTAAAAAAAATCGTGTAATTGTTTTTTATAAAAACACAGAAAATAATATTTATTGACGAATGTTTTCTGCCTTCTTCTTGTTTTTTGCGGTAGCTAGTTTCATTACTCTCTATTAGTGATAGTTGTATACTAAAATTGAACATTCATATATACATGTAGTCCAAAATGACCATTATAGACATATTTTGTGAATAATTTTAAACTTAATGAATTGGGAGACGGGACCGGAGATCGAACCTGGGACTTCCTGGTAAGCGCGCGAGCACGTTTCCACTATGGTATTCCATTTGTCTCTTGGCTCTGTCAACCATTGTTATTAAACTTGAGATGACCCACGGTCCTCAAGAGGGGACAAACCGAGAGACGAACGAGATACCGTAATCGTAGCGCTTCAGCGCGCGTACTGGGGGTCCTGCGTTCGAGATCCGGACCCATTTCCCATTTTCACTCAATATAAGATACATTCAATATAATTCGTTACCTGAAGGTGTGGTTAACCACAATTTAAGAGATTTATGTATTTTTGTAAAACATGTTTTGTATTTAAATCTCACGACATTTTGATAATGGTCGCTCTGGATAATCATTGATTTTCAATATTATTCTGATACATCCTTTTGGCATGAATAAATTCATAGTACTCCCAGAGCTGTTATCAATATTTTGTGTATAAGTTATATATAATACGAATTTTTAATGCCTGTTCGATATATTTCGCTGAAAATTTAAACAGAATAAGAAATAAATATTCCGACTTCGATTAAAGGAACGACGATCTACTCACTCGATAAAAAGTAATAATATTAAATAGTGTTTCAATATCTCAATATTATGATTTTAAAATTTATAAAGTTGTACCTCTTCCTACTTTTATAGATCGACATTTCGAATTAATTGATGCTACACAAATAAGAATGGAAACTTGCGTGTTGGATGTTTTTTCAATAATAATTTGTTGAAATTTAGACACACTCTGATATTGTTTTATATCACAGACTTCCATTAAAATTTCAAACTTTAAAAATGTATTTGACATATTTTAGGAATCACAACAAAGTTTCAATATTTTAAGGCTACGTAATAATCTCAAAATATATTTTTTAAATCTTAAATTTTCAATTTAATTTTATGACTTCAATTAAATTTTGAATTTTGAAGTCGTATTAAAGACAACTCGAAATGGCAGAGTACACTGTCCAAATTTTAAGTGATTAATATAAAGAAAAATAGCACTTTATTGGGTATGTATAAAGTTGTGAAAATGTAAAGTACTTGAAGCGTTTCTTCTTCTTCATCGGAGCGAAATCATCAACAGCGTATGGAAATGGTATATGTGCAGAAGTGAATAAGAAGTCATTGAATTGATTTGCTCGTGCGATAAAGAAAGAACGCGGGTCGATCCCTAAGCGGCAGCGCGAGAGGTGCAGTAGAGAACGAGGGAGGACCCTTCTGGACCGACACCGCTCTGCATCGGCAACCACGATTCAAATGTCGCGTCGCGTCACGTCGCGTCACGTCGCGTCACGTCGCGTCACGTCGCGTCACGTCGCCGCGCATTTGAGAGGAGCAGCAGCAGCAGCGGCGGCGGCGCCGACGACGACGGCGGTAGGAGAAGCGCCGCAAATATTTGCCTTCGGTGTTTCGGACGTACAGTCGCCGTTACTCTGGCGGAGGGCAGAGGAGCAAATGACTCGGTTTGCGTGAATGCTGCTCGGTGCGCCGCCACTGTTCATCCTAATGTGACGTGTCACGTCGAAGTGTGGCGACGAGGAGGTGAGCGACGAAGCGACAGTTGAGGCACGAAGCTACATTACAAGCATGTGTTAGGATTATTGAGATCAGGGTATTATATATTATTTTCAAACACATAATTCCGAGTCTGGAAAAAATTATAATTCCGAGTTTGGTGGAAAAATATTATTCTAAGTGAAATACTAATCCCGTGATTGTTTTTGTGTATTATTCACTCATTATTTTTTCAATTAAATTCATGCTAGGATGTATCCATTATTAGCTCAAAATTGATAATTTTGTATATTTTATTATTTGACAACAAACATTAACATTTGGACTAGTGAAGAAACGTACGTTTCTCTTCCAGTCAATGCCTTCCGAAGACTTTCCTGATAATTTTCCTATTATCGCACGCAATGTGGTAATTAAGGGAGTTTTTGTATCTAACTTGTTCTTTAACTTTAAAATGACATTAGGGTACCTTTAAACGGATCTAGAAAATACGCAAATTTATTTTATTGTTTTCATTTATAGGGATATTCGCTTCATTCAGAAGTAATGGTAGATACTGAAAATAGACAGAGACAGTTTAGTGACAATTGCCATGTGTACATTGCCTGCGTTTTAGATAATTTATTGGCTGCGATATATGTATGGGATATTTCTCCTTTAATCGGGCATTGATGAAATGGGGAGGGATAGCCGCGAGAAAAAGGATCGCGTTGATCACACTGCAAAGAGCGTCTACCTGGAAAGTATCGAGCCTTAGTCGATATATCTGTGTGGAAATCCGTGAGGCATACGGTGTATGTTCTTACGGGGTAGCAGGGCAGCAGAGCAACCCAGGTGAGCACATCAACGCCGTTACGTTGCCAAGCACGTCTCGCCTCAACTTGCAGCACCGCGCCACGCCGCCTGGCTCCTTGGCCTAACTGGATTGCGCTGACTTGGGCAAGCGCCGCCCGTGCCACCGCGCTGTCGAATTCCCCTCTTCGTCTGCGGCTCCCTGTCCCCGCACTTGCCGCTTCCGATCTGTTCCAACCACGGCCTCAATCCTTGCCGTCGCGCCCACCCCATCCTCTCGCTCCCGCCACCGCAAACAGGCACGGTTACACGACGGGAATTGATCGACCCGTTTCCTCCTCATTCTCCTTTTCCCGCTTCCTTCCTGCCACCTCTCAGCATTTTTTTACTCCCCTGACATTCTCTCTCTCTTCAAGAGAAAATGGAAAACGATTTAAGGAGAGGGTTGAAAATGCATTGCTGTTTTTCTTTCCGCCTCCCGCTAAAAGATCCCAGCATGGTGCGCTAAGAAGCTACCGACACTGGCGCCCGCCGCGCCGATGCCCCGCTCTGGCGCCGGCGGCAGCTGAACAACGACTCCTACCCCCGACCCTCCGCGGTGCCACCTACCCGATACAGACCTCGAGGGCGCTTCCAGGTGGAGGAAGCTTAGTCTGCGTACGTCCTCTTATTATCAAGATAAGGGCTATCGCTGGATGAAAACAATAGAAGAACATGCACGTTTCAAGTTTGTTTATGAAAGTCTAACCACTCCTGGGAAAGATTTTGGAACTAAAGTTTGGATCAAAATTAAAAAATTGAATCAAAAATTTATTTTCATTTTTATATCTTATCTCAAAACGTTTCACTACAAAATGTTAAAATATAGCTCTGCCGGAATATATTAGAAAAAAAAAGAAAATGAACTTCACGGAATACCTGTAATTAAAACTCTAGAACATAATAGTGAATTATCTTGTCAATAAAAGAACACAAAATAATTTGAACATATTTTTGATTTCAGTTTGTTGTAAAGGAATATATTTGGCATGTTTAAAACAAAGATCACCTCCACTAACGTTTTTATATTATTGTGCTATTTCTGTAAGAGTTACACTTAATTAAGGAAAATCAATCTCTGTTACGGTTTTTGTTTACAAATAGTTCGTTTACATTTCTGGTTGTTTACATTGGATAACTCTTTATTGAAATTGTACACTGAGGTTCTTGTACGAAATAAAAATTCTTTTTCGTATTCGGAGTAAATTACAACGCATTATTTGATTATCTTCTTGAAATCAAAACTTTTGCTGCACAGATTTGTAAACACATTGATAATATATTTACGCTGTATGGACTCCCGACTTAAATCAGAAATAATGCAGTTAAAGTAATGGAAAGCAGTAGGCTAGTTAAAGTAGAGCTATCATTAGTACTTATATAGTTATGCTGATACGTACAAGGTATCAATATTAAATCTATAAGTATTGTGTTGTTATATACAATTAATAAATCGGTTTTGTTCCGGTATTGTATGGCAATTGGTGAATATTTGGGGAAACTAATCAAACTTAATTTTATATAGAGTACATTAAAACCGAAAATTGATAAATAATGAACGTAGAATTATGTTTATTTATCAACATTTTTCCTCTCTTTAACAATGTCATGTGTAAGCAGCTACTAATGACTACATCAGTTATCTCTTGGTTAAATGACCTGCTCCTTCTTAAGAACGACTTTGCAACTTAACTTTTCTTCCTTAAAGAACAATATATTACGTGAAGCATGAAGACATGGAAGAAATGTGGTAGAGATTGATATTGTAATGGATCTGTGAATATGGCACATATTTTACATTCTATGTGCTAAGAGTCTGTTTATGAAAAGTAGTGGAAGATTTTAAATTTAATTGCATAGTTAAATGAGTACAAGAAAGAGACATCATCTTGCACTCATATTACGTTGTTTGACGATCCTCGTATATCATTTCGATATTTTAAGATTAATATACCCAGATTCACATTACAATAACTGACGCTGATCATGACATATCAAATGAATTCTATATTCAATTGATATTGTTTCCAAGTTTTTCAGAGGTGCAGCGTTAAAATCGTTGAAATGTGAGACAATCATCAGTATTCAGACTCGTACGCGGCAACGTTGAGACTCAGAATTGCACCTTCACTCGTAAACAACAAAAGAATGTTGTGGTGCGCACAGGAAAGGTTAAAATAAGATAACAGAAATGTTCAAACAATTTTATAATTAATTGAGCAAAATCCTAAGAGTAATATGAGCAATATTCAAGAAATATAAAAAACATTTGATTAAAATTACCGAACTATTTAAATTATGTAATTATCTCTATTAGATAGCATTTCTGGTCGACGCAGAGTTACTTGGAAGGCCTTGTGAGAGCCGACGCCCTGGAAAATTCAAAGAACTTCAATGAGAGGCCACGAAGAGAGGCATCACACTGTTTGCGGGCGCTTGTGTGTTGGAGCATGACGCGTTGCAATGGCTGTTGACACGCAATCTCCGCCTCCCAAGCGCACTCTTTTGTCGCCACAAATTAGCTTAAACGCTGCTACTTTTTCTTTCTGGAAACTGCTACGAGAAGAATGACCAGAGAACCGAAGGATAGGAGACGCTTGCATTCAACGTGTAATTTTCTCTCGGGCATAGTACTCTCTTTGTGGGTCAGTATCTATAGAGACCGGTTTCTTTTTAAAAATTCCATGCAGTAATGTGTGGCAATTAGACTTCACTATTAATTACCACTATTAAAAATAGGTGTATGTCGCGGAATGATAAGGACTAAACTGATTTCGTAGTTTATTGTATGCTACCAAGAAACGCCTTGCAATTAATAGTTCCGTGTCATGTGGATGGGAGTTGTTGCGTCGCTGCGTAGTAATATCTGTTCAGTCTGTCAGAACGCAACTGAGTGAACGCTGTAGGTCGATAGTTTGGTTATTGTCGAAATATCGAGGTATGACGGCGGACGGCTGGTCAATGGCAGTTGAGAGGACGTTGGGCAGACGGAGCATCGATGATTGTGTGAAAGGATCGAGTTTAGTTTTGTGTGCATGCTGACCGCGAGTATAAGCTCATGCTTTATAATAGGGAAGCTAGGAGAGCACTAGAACAGCTCGGACCGCGACGCAAGAAACCTGTCGGTTGCTTTGTTTTCCTACCTGATTATGAGCAATTGAGCAATCATTAGTATCATGTCAACGCGTGATTATTATTTCGCCAGAGTATTTGTTATCATACCGGAACCAAGAGACGGGAGCTGCGTCAGTGAGGTCGTTCATCCACATGGTGACTCGTTTATGATCATTCTGCGGCATGTCAATATATTTCCCCAAGGACTTACACCTAGTGAGTACGTGGATGGCGACCACGGGTTCCTGAGATGAACATAGGCATTTCTCCCAACTTGTGCCAGGTTCCTCTCTTTTACCTTTCCTATCTGACCTCTCTTGGCCAACTCTTGTTCTTTTCGGTCCTGAAGTGAATAGGTTGCGAAAGCCTAGGGAGTCTTTTCACTTTCACTTGCCTTCATTTCCTAGACGAATTCGTTCATTGTTCTATCCATCTAGCCCAGATGGTTTTCTTTTAGGGTTACAGACTTCACAAGCAATGGAGAAAACTTTGTCTGGAAATAGTACCCCAGGCGACAAGCCAGGAAATCTAGAGAATCCACTCTCTTCGGAGACTTCTGGGGAAGATCAATCACTGCTTGAAGAAAATCCATTTAGAAGGAGTTCATTAACTGCATGATCACCAAGGAAAACTGAGAAAGTAACAGCTCAAACAAATACAGAAAAACAACAATGCTCTCAGGTTCAAAATGATTTGAAAACACCCGAAGAATATGTAATGAAAGCTGTGTATGATACAGTATTACATGAAAGAGACAGTTACATAAAAGAAATAGAATTATTAAAACAAGAAATTAGTAAGATGAGAACAGAAATTGTCCAATTGAAATTAATGAAACAAGATGAGGTGTTGAATACACACCCTCATACAAGAACGACGTATCAAACGGACGAGGAAGAATTTCTCAAGGAAAGGGAATGGACAACTCAGAGAAATAAGAGAGAGAGAGAGAGAAAAGATGAAGTTCAATCAGAAAAGGTTCATAAACCCCCACCAATAATGACATACGAGGTACAACAAAATGAACACATCTATGAAATTCTGAACGATAAATTAAACAATGAATATAAATTAGTTCTGCTAAACAATGGAGTGTTGAAACTAAATGTCCACACAATTGAACAATACAGGACAGCCGTTAATATCCTAGAAAATGAAAAAAATAAAGTCTTCATTTGAAAATAAACAGGATTGACCTATCGAGGTTATTGCTAAAAAAACTCCACACATTTTGTAAGCCATAACATTTTATTCAGGATTTGCAGAAAATAAAATATAAAATACTAAACGCAATAAATTTATGGAAGTGGAGGACTAAGGAACCTCTTCCTGTGTTTATGCTGTCATTTGATAAAAATGAAGATATTAATAAAATCTATCAAATAACAGATATTCTAGGAATTAAAGTGTCAATTTTCCCACTGTGAAAAGCTTATACCACAGTGGAAAAATTGTCAGGCATGGGATCACACACGAGCATATAGTCGCAGAGATGCGATATGTGTCAAATGTGTCGGCAAACATCTTACTACAAATTATTTTTAAAAAACTGAAAATTAACCCCACAAGTGTCATAATTGTTGAAAGCAACACCCAGCAAACTATCGGGAATGTTCTGTAGCAAAAGAATTACAGAATCTAAAAAACAGAGTTACACAAGGTAAATGATCACCGCGTACAGGTATCACGGTGATACATCGAATAAAATTAATGACAAAATTAATAATTAAGAAAAAAAATTCCGAAGTGGTACAAAACGGTAGTGCTCCCCTAGATAAAAGGGAAGAAAATTCCAAGCCTCAAAACAAAATATCTTATGCAGGTAATGTAATGAATCACGCGCTACAACTTATTTTTGAGAACGTGAGTGAACAGGAAAAAAAACAATAGCAACATTAATGCAAAAGATTGCATACTTAGAAGAAAAAAAACAATAAAGGAAAAAGTGCTTCTAAGAAAGAAAATGGCTGATAATATGAGAATATTGTGTTGGACCGTCAACGGCATCTCACAAAATTTATCTGAATTAGCTGTAGCACTAAGCAGTCATAGAATTGACATAGGTCTCATATTACAACACTCACTGTACAAGAGAATCGTATATTAAAGTAAGAGGATACATTGTATATCACACTATTCATCCCAGTACCACTGCTCGTGATGGTAGTGCAGTGCTATTGAATTTTATTTTTGAGACAAGAAATTGCACGTTATGAAGAACAGAAAATAGAAAGCAATATGTTTTAAGTGACAGCTATCAAAGTGAAGACCACTATGGGTTTAATAACGTTAGCTGCTGTCTATTCCCCTCCGCGACATAAAATTAAAAAGGAAAATTATCTGAAATTATTGAATACCTATTCTGGAAAGTATATTTTGGGAGGAGATTTTAATTCAAAGAATACCTATTCGAGCAAGGTAAACTTCTACTTAAGGAAAGGAACTGAAACGTGCAGTACAGACTTATAAGTCTGAAGTGCATTCAACCGGACGAACAACATACTGGCCAACGGATCCCAAAAAGATACCAGACCTGATGGATTTTTTTTTTAATTCTAAGAATCTATCGACAAATTTTATGATAGTGGAAGAAGAATTTTATCTCAATTCTGACCACTCACCCATCATAATGACACTAAGCAATCATATCATTAGAAATGAAAGAGAGTAATATTGCGTAATAAATACACCGATTGGGAGGTATTTAGAAATAAATTAGATGGAAACATTTCTTTAAAAATCTCATTTAAAAATATTGAAAAATTGGAATCATAAGAAATATCCAACAAGCAGCTTGGAAAGCTACATCTCAACTTCCCAATATAATCAAAGGTAATAATTACCCCAGGGAAATAAGATAAATTATTGCAGAGAAAAGAAAATTAGAAGAAAATGGCAGATATCTCGAGTCCCAAAAATTAGAACACAATTGAATAAGTGATAACTTTCATTCAGGTGAAAATGGCGACCAGCCGGGACTCGAACCCGGGTCTCTTGCTTTGATCGCAAGGGTGTTAACCGCTACAACACCGATTCGCCTTCCACAACTGTACACCATTTTCACCCAGACCTAAACCCCGGCAGACCTGAGACACATCCCCATACGGGAGATAAGTGAACCAGGCGGCACACTATGCTGTGTGCACTTTATTACCGGTTTCACACGTACCTACGTGTTACGGCGAACCGGTGTAGCGGTTAACACCCTTGAGATCAAAGCAAGAGACCCGGGTTACGGCTGGTCGCCATTTTCACCTGACCGAAAGTTATCACATATAATCTCCACGTACACGGAAGAAATATGTACAATTGAATAACTTAACCCAGACATGAAGGATAATGATACAAGAAATAAAACAACAATCAGTAAAAATATATTTGGAAGAACTACTTATGAAGCTAACACGGATTACTCCTTGTGGTAAGCAACCAAAAATCTTACACGACCGATAAATCAGATCCCTCAAATCAAAAGAGGAAACACATGGGCTAGAAGTAATCTGAAGAAAGCAAATGAATTTGCTAATCATTTAGAAACTATTTTCACTTCTCATGAAAATAACTTGATTGAAGAAATTGGTGGCAATATTCCAATACTAATGGACACTATACCATTTATAACTCCAAAGGAAGCGAAACGTGAAATCCAAAATCTTAAATCCAACAAAGCTCCGGAATATGATTTGATAACAAGTGAAGTGTTAAAAGAGCTACCCTGTAAGGCTGTATTAATGTTGACATATTTGTATAATGCAACACTGAGATTAGAACATATTCCTAAACTTTGGAAAGTAGCGGAAATAATAATGGTATTAAAACCTGGTAAATCGCCTAATGAATGTTCTTCCTACAGACCAATTTCTCTCTTACCAGTTATATCTAAACTATATGAAAAACTCCTAAGAAAGAGGTTAAAGCCTGTGATAGAAGAAAAAGGAATAATTCCGCTACACTAATTTGGGTTTCGAAATAAGAATTCAACGTTAGACCAAGTACATCGAATAACAGATGTGATTTGAAAGAGAAGAAAGTATGTTGTGCATTGTTCCTTGACGTTGCCCAGGCTTTTGACAAAGTATGGTTAGAGGGAATAATACTACACAATTAATGTATTATTCCCTCCCGAATATGGAGATATTCTAAAATCCTACTTGACTGACCGATACTTCAGAGTGAAGTAAGAACAAGAATATTCCTCTCTTAGAAATATAAGAGCAGGATTGCCACAGGGAAGTTTCCCGGGTCCACTGCTCTTCCTAATATACACAACTGACCTACCAAATCCAGAAGGAACGGTGGTACGCACATTCGCGGACGACACCGCATTACTGACTGTTGACAAAGCTACAACAAAATTACAGAATGCTGTAAATGAAACTAGTAAATGGACCAAAGATTGGTTAATTAAAATAAATGAAAACAAATCAACTCATGTGACTTTTACCTACAAGGAGGCTAAATACATACTACTGACTTTCAACGGGAAACAGATACCTTATGCCAACACTGCAAAGTACCTTGGAATGACGTTAGATGCGAAACTACGCTGGAAAGCTCACATAAAGAAGATGAGAGGTGACTGGAAATAAAATATAAGAAAATGATCTGTCTTATAGGGAAAAAATCATCTTTGTCTGTTAACAACAAATTGTTGATTTACAAACAAATCTTAAAACCGGTATGGACATATGGAATTCAGGTCTTGGGATGTGCGAGCCCATGTAACATAGGGGTAATACAACAGTTCCAAAACAAAGTTCTAAGAAACATCATTAATGCTCCTTGGTATATTCATAATACCTGTCTCCTCAGAGATCTTAAAACAGACATGATAAATCAAGAAATCCGGATGTTCGCCAGGGAGCATGAAGAGAGGCTCCACAAATATGTTAACACCGAGGGTATTTGTTTACTAGACAACTATGGTTTGGTGAGACGTTTAAAAAGAGTGAAACCATTTAAACTTTTTTTTAAATGGGGCTTTAGGGCTCGTCAACATCGAGGTCATTAGAGCCCAAAAACTCAATTCCTAAACTGGTTCATAGTGACTTAAGCGAAAAGAGAACAAAAGTGCCAAGTGCCTCAACTAACACTGGGAACAATAAGTGTTTTATTAAATCAGACGCAGCAAGTTGAACTACTGGGTGATACTTGTTATTTTTGGTATTTTTAATGAATTGTACATTAAGATAAAACAACTAATTAGTGTTTAACTAATTAGATAACTAGGTGTTATCTGTTAATAAAAAATTTTAAAATTGTCAACATATTCCTTTCACGCTTTATTGATGGTGAAATTGCAACAAATACTTTTTAATATTGATGTTTTTTTAATAATATTCAGAATAAGTTATTTGTATCAATATTTTGGCGGAATTTTCATTTTAGACGTAAAAACTTTTCTTTATTTATAAAATGTTTTTTTTTTAGAGAAATGAAANTCTTCCTGCTTTCTATCACTTTTATCTAATACGTAGTTTTTCAAAAATAGAATCAACTGATTGTGTTATTGCAGCTCTCGAACCAAATTTGCCCTCCACTAAAGGAAGATGAAAAATAAAATCGGAACATTGCTGACTCGTTTTTCTCTAAAAAATAGAGTAAAAGAATAAATCTCCTTTGGGAAATATAATTAATCTACTGTAAGTCAGAGCGAAAACAAGAGAAAGCAGGGGAGATATATTTGGAACAAAACGTGAGGTGTTGCCACCTGCAATGAGTGAGGGAGCGATGATGACAACCTCACCTCTCATCTCCCCGCCTCATCGCGCTGCTTTGTCTGTGCGCGTCCAGGACGTCCGCCCGTGTGTTCGCCCGCCCACCAGCCCGCTCTTGCTCCACCAAACATTTGCCTCGCTCTGCGCGGTAATTTGGTTAGCGGCGCCGCGGCGCGCGTAACCTCGTTATCACAGGCTTGCCAACCTCCGTTGGTGACTGGTTGGGATGCAGGGAGGTTATCGGGGGAAGGTGGGTGACGGATGGTGAAAGGTGAGGTTGTGGAGAGATTCGTATGCCAATAGTGAAGCGAAGAAACTGGGATAGAAACACTAGAGGAGATACGGTAGTAGTAAAATCTGTTGTTGGTAAGGGAAAGGTAGGATCTGTTTGGTTCATCGATGACTTGGACGTCTAACTGGAGGCGCGAGCCAAACGCTCCAACTATATCACAGGGGCGTTCGAATTGGAACTCTCTTCCTCGTCGAAAGGGGAAGAGTTGGAAAATGGAATGTAATAGGAAAGTTATTAGGATATTGGCAGACGATATTGGATATATGATCGACGATAATCTCATCAATATTACGAATTGGATTATAATAATTGTTGATCAGTGAAGGAATTTTTCATAAAATAGAAATGATTGATATATGCTAATTCCTAATTCCTTCCACCCTTTTCTTCTATATCACTTCAACGTTAAACAGATTAAGTCACTAAGGAATTAAATAAATTCTATTTCTTCTTTTTCATATAGCACTATATTTTATGTATCAGAATCTTCATTACACACACATATAAGGGAACGAGACATAAATGCTTTTGGGGTTTCAGCAGCAAGAAACGAGTGATCTTTTTGTGAACCTTTACTTAGTCCAGAAGCAGATCTTCAAACCAAAACTAATTCTCTCTGCATATAGCATTCGTACATTTAGTGTTTTAATTTGTTTTTATTTCCAAGGGGCGAAATGTCTCAGAGAAAAAATGTACTTTGCTAAGGATTTTTATTGCACCATGATGTGAAGGAAGCCACTGATATGTGGAGTGGATTAGTGAATATTTGAAAAGACATAACAAATATACCATATTTTAATAATTATTACATTAGAAAATGCAATTAGTGCATATTTTTATCTCATATCAACTTTGAGAAAAGAAAATGTGTATCAATTTTAATTTTAGTATACGTTAAAATTCATTTCTTTCAAGTAATGAGTAACATAATCAATTGAATGTGCGTCACCTAGTGTGAATTCACTTCTGTGAATCGAAATTATTGTTAAGTTCAAGCAACGATACTTATCGTCTCTTGGGTCATGCAAATATGCAATGTCTCTATTCTTAAAACCGTACTGTAAACAAAGTGACGAAGCCCTGGAGTGAGTGGAGAACATTAAATTATGTTTGTGAACTTAATATTTAATGTAAAATATTTGTTCTTTAAGTTTATATTACTGATTTTCTTTTATTTCCACGAAAACAACGAATATATAAAGGTATTGTACATTAGTATCGAATTTAGAACACCTGGTATTTTCAATTCCATTTCTCGTGAACTTACTCTCCGCTCTCTCTCACACGGACGCTCTCCGATAGTATATCGAGTATCCAGCCGAACGCTGATCCAATGTACGTCCTAATTTGCAAACGTTACTAAACATAAGCCTCTGTTTTCCATTTTCCTTCGGTTCTCAATGATATACTTCCTGCAAGGTTTCCTCTCACATGGAAATGGCGTTGCTCCTCCGCTGCGGTGCGGTTTATTGCAGGACGTATATCTCCTCCCTTTGAGAAGTGGTCGCGTGCAGCTCCTGAGGCGTGTGCGAGCGGGCGTTAGCCACCTTACCTTGTCGTTGGAAGATGCATACGATTTCGTTGAAGGAATAATCACTTATGTTTCTCGTCCCTCAGCTACAAGGACATACAGATTCGAGGTGGACCATTGGGGAAAACCAGATTCGTTTTATATATTCGTATCGCTTTTAGCGTTAACATTCATGCGCTAAATAATGTGGATGCACCTATGTGCGCATTATTTTCATTTTCGAGGAATAAACCGAAAAATAATTTACTTGAAAAAAAAAGGAAACTTTTACATTAAATTGGTTTTTTATTGGAATTAATTTTTTAGTAGAAACATTGATAGAGTAAATTTCAGTATTTGTTATCATCAAATGAACAGAATAAATCGCGATGCCTCTGGGTAAGATTCTATATGTAAGATGAAGATGCATTTAGTATGTATTTCATCTCGATATAATTAATATTTTCCCAAAAAGGCACTAATATACGAAGTTTTCTTGTTGGTGTATCTCATAATATAAAAAGAAACTAATTCAAGATTTTTAGACAAGACAATTTTGATCTTTGCTTCCCAACTTTCCACAATCTCTGAAAGAGTAATGCGGAATAAACACAATAACTCATTACCATGAACAATATGTTGTATGGTACTATTGATATAAACTTCAATTCCTCTATCCATGCCTATGCATTATACCTTCAACTTCGGATGTGATTTTTTATAGTAATTTTAAATGGAAAATGTATCGTGCTATTGAACCTTATCTGCATGGAGCGATAAGAGGTAGGAGTTGGGTGGTCGGCTATTGTTAGTAGGTGGGCTGCTTAGCTGGGTTTTACCAACAACTTGGCTCTCGTGAAGGGGTTAGTAGTTGTTAGTAATAGTAGGAGTTATTGATACTAGGAGGAGGTGGATATAGGAAGGAAGGTTTGCTTTTCAGTAATCACAGCTACTGGGACATTCATGTGAAAAGCTGCAAATTTTTTCTCGTCCCTTTGAGCATTGAACCCGAGATGACATGATGATGAGGTAGAACGCTACCACCTGAGCCATGGAGGGGCATGGATGTGATTAAACGTACATTAAAAACTATAGCCATTTATTCGCCCGATATTTGCACCTTCTCCGCATTTCTGAGTAGGTCTTTCTCGATCTTCCGTCATCGCCCTTCCCTTACCCGGTGCTCTTTATGGGTTGCTGGCCCTCGTCCCGTTTGAGCACCATCGCTTTGGCTGGCAAGAACATTGTTTAAGATGCTCGGTAGATTCCCTGGTTGCCCCCAAATATGCCTCAATGTACTGGACCCACCTCTTCTCTCAATTTCCTGCATTGTTCTATTCTGTTTTCTCTCTTGCTTCTATCAAATGCCTTGTCTTTTGCTTAGACACGGAATTGGTATTCATCTAGCTTCTGGATATATTCACGAAGTTCTTTAATAACCATTAAATTATTGTATAATAACTATTGCGTAAATGTTTTGTATATAAATGATAATAATCGTCTTGCATCTTTGCTCATTATGATGCCAGGCATCATAAAAATTATCATCTTTAAAATCTCCCATCCATTCCATCATGCTCCTATTACAATATTCTTAACCCCCTCCAATAATTATGTAACGCTAATCGTACCTCCCCCTTCCCCTGTTTAGTTTTAATTGATTTTCAGGAAATTGAAAAAATTTTATGTACTGTCTTAATTATTTGTTTCTATTTACTCTGTGCTCTCACTGCGGTTGAGATTGAACTTTAAGTTGAAAAGAGCCCAATGAAACATACCCTGTAAAATTTTGCTGTTGTATAACACCAAGGGTAACACTTCTTACCCCATCGTAACGTAATGTTAGGGTATCAGAAACCCTCGTCTCCCATTGGGTTTGTTCAAAAATTTAAGGATGATCTCTATAAAACACGTAGTGTCCATAAATTTTAGCTAGTGCGGTGCTTTATTATCAATTCATTTGTTTTAAAATGTCGGATGTAAATCCGAATATAATGGGAACTTGCGAGTATTTGAACTGTTCACATAATGAATATTTTGACAAGTGACGCATGCTCATGTACGTTTATGTTCCACGCATCGTGACCTCTGGCGTTCAACTGCAAATATTTGCTTACAGACGACGCTGCTGTTTGCGCCTGGATGTGGCTGGTTGTAAACATCTCCCTCTTCATCTCACCCCTTCCACCTTCCTTCCTTCCTTCCTCCTCGGCCACTTGCTCATTGGCCGCGCTCCAACACTCCGAGACGAGGCTTCGTTCGATGCACAAGCGCTGCTGACCGCTGTGCACTGTGATTATTCTCTGTTGTTTTCTTCCTTCTCTGCTACAGGGTTTAAAAATCACTTCCTTGTCTTCCCCACAATGCATTATTACTTAATAATAATAATAAATTTATTGTCAAAAGAGCAGTACAAACTGCGTATGACAACGTGGAGGACAATAACCTAATTTACTCTCTGGAAGCAAGCAAGGGAGCATCCTATCAATTCTTATCAAGAGTCCTATGGCAGATGCGGATTGAAAATTTTATCACACACCTTTGATAAGAAGCTAGCTATGTGTTAGTTAACCATAGTGTATTAAAGCGTAGTTAGTTACATTTAATGTACGGAATGAGGGAAATATGGCGGAAGGCATAATCACTTATTATTGGCACCCCGAAATTGTCTCAGGGAAATGTGTGTGGTATATTTTTTCATTTTCTTAGCGTATTTCAAAAAAATAGAGTTGGTAGTTTTATTGACGCGAGATGTCTCCGAAATCGCGACTTTCCCGTCACCTGGTGGGGTTTGGCAAAAGCAGACTGGATAGAACGTTTGGAATATGACTGCGAGGCGTTATGTGACCCACGACTGGCAAGAGCGTTGACAATATTCGTAGTAAGTCTAGTGTAAGACGGACTATATTCCGTGGTGCGAGTTTGACAGTTGAATTTTGACCCAGTACAGCTCAGTGAAATGTCGCGTTTAGTCTAACATTAGTTGTGTCTCGAGTGAGTTGGTAAGTCTGCAAGACTCGTGTGAAATGTAGCGTTGATTATTGGAGTTTTCCAGTTACGCCAACTGCTAATTGTAGTTGACTACAGGCAACTTTGCGAGCATTCCATTCATGAAAAAAGTTGTTTGTAGTCAACTTCGCTGAGGAGGAGAGTTGAGCCCAGTCGGAACAATCGATAGTATTACAAAACCTCAGAAGAATCGCGCTGGGCTGAAGATGAGAGTTGAGTCTAGTCAGAACATTCGAATTAAAAGAATCGCCAAGTAATTCATTGTTTATTAAGCATTTTGTGACCGTTTACCTCACAAAAAGCATTTCAGTAACCCAACGCGCATGCGCGAACCCAGAAGTCGACTTCTGCATCACTTTTACATTCCATTCGCGTTTCCAGGTGAATTTGACTACAGTCAGCCAAGTGTTGACCACAGTCAATTTTTCCAGTTGTGACCGGAAAACCCCATATGTCCGGGAGCTCGTGACTGGAACAGAGTGTTGGAATGTTCATAGTTTTGGCCCATACTGCAAACATTGTAATTACTGCAGTCGAATGTAGTTTGTGACATTCAATAGATGATTCGTCACATCCGACTTAAACGTAGCTGCGTGCACCACTATTTACATCAACTAGAAAGTGCGGCAAGGCTACCATCAACAGTTGATTAACCTCGTGATCATATTGACTGAAGTTTGTCTTGGTGTGCCAATGACATTATTTAATATCAAACTACTGATCGTCAGTTGTTTTGAATTTTTTTCTAACAAGTTGAATCGATATCTCATTTAAGTGTTTATTTCTCTGTTTGTCACTCTGTTCTGACAGCCATCAATATCAAAGGACAATTACTGTTCTTTGTAAAAGAGAATTCGCTGTCTGAATTGATTTGACCTAACCAGGTGAATTTGTAGTACTGCGTATGTCATTAATTTTACTCTGAATATTGAACGGCTCACCATATTTCTGAAAACCATTAATTGACCGACGATCAATCTTATGCTCTGGAACATTAATATAATACTAAATGTGCTGAAAAAAATAGAGTTCAAAGAATGCTAAATATAAATGTTTATCAGCACAATTTGTATTTACAGAAATAGTTCATTGTGTTTGTAAGAAAGTATTTGGAAAACGGTTTATTTGGTGTTCATTCTTTACTAAAGGTTTCTAACTTCTCACAAGAAATTACTATTACGAAACAATTTATATTTCGTTTGACATATCAGTCAAGTTATGTTTTATAAATGAATTGTTATTTGTTCTTATTTGGTCTCTTTTTATGGTACATGATCGATTCTTCATTACGTGACCTTTTTACGATTTCATTATGACGTACCATTTCGCTTCCTTCAATATCCAGTACAACATTCCATAATTTGATTAGTTGTATAATTTATAAGTGCAATTGTCAATTGAAACTAAAGAACTTCTCTAAATTACGTAAATTAACACATATTGGAATTTGAATAACGCCGCATGCGTCTCAGCCTTCAAAACGTGAAAGTTCATCAAATCCATGCTTTAACTCCTACATGCTTCATTTGTACACTTTTATTACCCTTCATTTAAGATTTATGGTAAGAATTCGTTATCTTTGTCGTACGTCTCAGAAAGGTACGTGCACAATTTAGTTCAAGGGAAGGCAAAATTTAGCTCAAACAACCAAATTACACTGCTTGTGGAAGCTAGTAGTTTTATTATTGCCTCACTGTGATACAGCCTTGACAGCAGCCAAGATAATATATGTGTCGATGATAATATGAAACATTATAGGTTTAATTTTGGACTGGCCTATATGTGTAAATGAAATATGCAAGGCACTGAACCCTCATCGTACATTCTTCACGAGGTAAATCATGGATGTTTATGAAAAGTTAATTCACATTTACCTCGTTTTTGTTAAATTTCATTCTCATAGTTTCAGTACTTTCTTTCACGTCTGTAACGTGCATCGTGAAATAATCTGATTGACTAGAAGAAATGCTACAATGCCTCATCACTGATCAGTGAGATAATCGTATAAATATTTATCCTTCTCTTTTCTTCATGGTAACGGTTATGTCTTATTGAAGGAGAATTCCCACCAGCTCTCCAGAAAGAAGGAAGTAAACAATATTAGAATCAAAACAGTTACTCGCATCTCTGTTGAATGAATTCACTTATCCATAATATCGCACGTTTCTGTGAACAGTTGCACATTGTATAAACATGGGCTACTGCCTTTTATAGTCATTTGTATCCTCACGAAAACTCTCATAATCCCACAGAAAAAAATTATCTGAACACAAAGGTCCGCCCACTCTTCCACATCATTCTTTGCTTCCCTATAACGAGGAATTTATTTAAATAATTTCATCGAAAGTTATTTCTCTGCCAACGGAACCAGATTGCTAAGTTGCGAGTAGCGCTGCTGTGGATATCAGCGCCTGTGGAAATGCGGCAGTTACGTCGACGTAAAACATTAGCTTCAAACGTAATAATTCTTCTCTTTTCGAGCTTTGTAATATCTCTTCCCTTGGCAGCGGGAGAGCAGTTTCAGTGTGTGTCGTTTCTGTGCTGCCAACCTCCCCAATCCAAATGCCTGCGCACTAGAGCGAGTTGCGTGTAGTGCGTCAAACGAGATAGCGCTTCCCGGAGCTATATTTCACATAAAGTGCGCAGATATTAGTCTCTCGAATTTTCATACAATACAAAGGCTGTACATCATCGTAGAAGTGGATTTGTGCTTGCTACGTTTTTCAGTGTGAGATGCAATACTGGTGACAGGTTGACCGCCTTGGGTATGATGTCCGTGTGAAAAGGAATCAAATCTCGTGTTGGTTAAATTAATTTTAACTTCTAAGAATTTGGAACATTTTGTCGTAGAGCCAGTAACGTACCCAGATGGAGCAAAGGGGACGGTCTGCCCCGAGCCTCGAACTATGAAGGACCTCCGAAAGGGTCAGCAAAAATAATAAAAATACGTAAATTTGAAATAAATATTCTCCATAACTTTTTTAAAACAAAAATGAAGAATTCTTTAGATTATTATAAAATAGTTCTCAAATTCCCATTTTTTAAATACAATGGTGCGATTGGTGTGCAAGTTTTGCCAAGCGAACACGTTTGTTTGTGGTTCAAAGATGGGTGTCTCCTAAAGACGTCCGCCAAGTGCCTCATTTGCCTCGTTCCTTTATGTGAAATATAGGTTCCGGTACGCTACTGCCTAGAGCGCATATTTCCCTGGAGAAAATATCCGTGGCTGTAGGTTTGTACAATTGAGATAATTATTGTGAGACATATTTTCTTTGTTCTCTACAACATATTTTTAAATTGATGAACTCAAAAAAGGAAAAAATTCACCATTTAACTGTTATGTTACAATATTTTCGACAATAATATAAATTTTGACGTTTATAGCGCTCGTGTGGTTTCTGAAGTAATAAGATTGCAAATCAGTCAAATAAATTAAATGAAAGGGAGGAATTTGTGTATATATCTTGATCATTTCAGATTCATTCAATATATGATATGTATACTACACCGTGTGTTTGGTTATGATGTGCTATGTGACGATGTGGACTAGTCCTGCATATTGCGGACACGCTGTAGAGAAGATTTTATTATTTGGTAACGATTCCTGATGAAGGGTGGATACAGTATGTCACAGTACTCCCAGTAAAAATTGGAGGGTTGAAAAAGCATATTAATAGGAACAACAAATCATACAGGAACATATGTTGGGAGATGTTTCCCGAAGGAGATAAAATGACACCAAAACAGAGTAAGAGCGCAACAAAAATATGTGTTCTGTAGAAGAGGAATTGATAAAATGATATAGGAGTTCAAAAAGTTAGACAAATTAAAACATGTTTAATTTTTGACCTATATTCACCGAACAGGCCTCGCAACAACATTGCAAGGAATTGCGAGACTCCAGATAGAACATACTCACAAATATATTCAAAACCGGTGCGAAGCCTGCAATTTTGCTAATTTTTACCTGGAGTTCTGGGACACTGTACATAAAGGATAACATCCGAAACGTTGGCAAGTTAAATTTTTATCTTTTCCCCTTTATTTCAATCCACGATATAGAATTAAATAAATAGGGTAATTACGCTTTGAAGAAAAAGGTTTGGTTCCCGTTTTATCTCTGTCTCTGTGGATTGATTTTGTGCGCTGGTTACGTCACGTCAGTTGTTCACGTAAGCAACCGTCTCCTGAAGTATTTCTGGATCGCGTGCTCGTGCAACAGATCCTGTTGCGCCATCCATCTCTTCCATGGAATTCATTGTCCTTGACGACCTCTACCCTCACGAACATCCAGACATCGTATTTTCACACACCTGTCATGCACAAGAGAAGACACCCTTGGAAGAGTCAATATTAATAGTTTTTATTTTTCGAAGTACTGCAAAGAAAGTTAAGAATTTGGTTCATGACGTCAACATTATGTATTTTTTAAAGTTTTTTTTCTATCCAACAGCAATTATTTATTGGATCAAAAATATATTTTCGTATTTTGTAGACCATACATAGGTCAATAAAAATGTATTGACTTTATTTTCTCCTTCTTTCATATTCCCATTTAAATATTTAGAACTATACTGTAAGTAGAATAAATTTTTATTAACGTTCACAACGTCTCTACAGCTGCTCTCTGTCATCAGTTCATTTCTTTGTTTATGTACTACAATAACAAGAGGATGACAGAAAACCTGTCATGAGCGAAAAGACAAATTTAATCTACTTTACAAGGTCGTTCTAAATATTGAAAATAGAAATGTACTTCAATGCTTTATTTTTTTATCATATAACATTTAAAAAATGGTTTAGGTAATTCTTTTTATTAAACTGTGAATGTTAAATGTTTAATATGAATGTTATGTTTTAATTTCCATAACTTTTCAATTAATCACAAAGTTGTCATAAAGTTGATTTAATATTTTCATCTGCTACGCGTTTTAAGTTTTCCATATTGCGATTCTCTATTTTCAACGAAAATAAGTCTTTTATCACTCTAAATCCACATGTAGAAGAATAATCTATATAGTCTGTAGATGCAAGGTGTAATGTAAACTATGTCCTTGTTTTTGTAAAGTTTCAATGTAACCACATACTGCCATGGGTAGTAGGTTAGTCGTGACAGCTCGAGGTGTTATCTGCGGATGTAACGTTCTCTGTTCTTATTATCCTTTACACTCATGCAGTATCTTTCAAATTATTCCTCTTTCCGAAAACGTGTCTATATTGCGTTCGTCCAAAACCGCGTAAGCGCTTTTCCACATTAGAAGCAAGTAAAACCAAACGATGCGAACTTTATGCTCGAGGACGAACATTGCCAAGAGTAGAAATTTTAGGAAGATTCCTGAATAAATTCTGACTGGTTTTGGGAAGGTTACTGTTTTTCTTGGTTGTAGCGCAGTTACCAAGCGAGAGGTGGTCGTTGAATGAGGATCTAATAAAGCGATAGTTGCTAACGCTGTGGAAAATCGGTCACTCTTCATGCTTAGCGGTCCGCGGCGAGGAAAAACTTGAGCTAGAACCACCCACATTGTTCATTCTTGTCATCGCGACAGAACATTATCTTTTTCGTTCCCTTGAAAAAGAAAGAGACTGAAGCATACCTCAATAGAAATTTAGTATCATTCAATAATAAAAGTGAGAAATGTCGAACAAAATACTTTTTTGTGGCCGAATATTTATAAATATACCGAACGGTTATTTACATCGGAAATAAAAATTATTCTCTAATGGATAAGTATCCGTAAATATAACATATTTTGTAAATATATATTTACAGAAGTATGGCAATAATGTTCACCAGATCTGTAAATTTAAAGTAGATGATTCTGTTTCTTGGTCAACGTATAATTAATTTCATAATTTATTAATTCTTTCATTCTAACATATTAATTTGTCATGTAAGTTTATATTTCGTTGCCATTGACCAAAAGTGTCAATTCGATTTCTTGAAGCTCCTAGATTTAATTTAGGAGGTCACTTTAAGCAAAATGAAATCCTGACGCCAACTTTTCGTTAAAATTTTTCTTTAAAAATTAAAATAATGTATTAATCAAAATATTCATAAAAATCAGTTGTAATAATGTCGAGTGACATTTTTTATTTTTTTATCAGTAATACGCTCGAATTAAATATCATAAATTTCAACAACAATTATAAGTCTCTATCTAAAAATCAGAGATTATTTTAGAACTTAGCTAAGGTTAGCCTAAGAGCATTTATTAATTTGACCGAAATGTTAACTGCGGATGAAAAATACAATTATTTCTTGATTTTTTTGAATGACTTGTTTGAACAAGTAAAAAATAAAAATTTCAAAGTCGAATGAGCTACTGAACAATTTATTATGCAGTGTGCAAATGATATTAGTAATACTGAATCACTGACTACACTCTCAAAATGATTTTCCAAATAAAAGAAAGTACATCCTAGATTCAGAGTTACAACTTTAAAAATTATACCTAATCGGTAGATTCTACAAATAATTTTTTCTATAATCTTTTAAACCAAATATTAGGTATAAGAATCCTTATTTAAAAATGGGGAAATATGGAAGTTTAATTGAAAGAATTCAAAACATTTTTTCAGGTACTGTATGTATAGTATTATGTCCTTTCTTCATAAAGTTGAAGTAGTCCTTCCCAAACTTTTTCAAATGAAGATAATTTTATTAGGTAGAATACTGTGCAGACCTACTTTTTTATCATTTTCAAACGCATGATGTTAATAAGTTTAAGATTTTTTTTCTTTTTTCGTCATACACTATTTCAAATTTGCGAAAGGTGATGGAAGAATGAATTTGTTTCAATGTTATAATTCAAACTATTTTTTCTCAGATCTATTTACCATTTTAATACATGCATGAGTTGCATATCGTTACAGCGAAATCGGAGGGCACTTCCTGAGAAACGAAGGTAATTTCATACACATCTAGCTCTCGTCACATCATCCAGAGCACCGTGTTCCTTATCATTGAATATAGATTACTAAACCATACACAGACCTCAAACATAGTGATTAAAAGCCTCACGTTGTGGCTGAACGTACAGATCCCCTGAGTGCTAATTACTGAACATCGGCTTTCCTATTAATCTGCCGACCCCGCAGGCCAGATGCTTATCCTGACGTCGATACGCCATCCCCAATACTGTTTAATCCCCTTCTCTGGGTTTCGGGCTATGAGCGACATCAGGTCACATGACGTGAAATCAGCAGAGGATATGCTCAGGTTGTCGACCACAATCAAGAGCACGCTTATGACAGTTACGGAATAAGCCATGAAAAAGGGAGAATATGCGCAACGCAGAGGTAATGATCGTCAAATTACCTTCCTCCTTTACATTTTCAGTTTGAAATAAAGTATAAATTATATCAAAGGATATATACAATTCTTTTTTATTTCTTCTATCCAAATGAAAGTCAAAAAGCGTAGTCTCAAGTGTATCACATGGAAAAAAATAAATAAATGGGATAGCTCAGCTAGCTGTGATAGCTCACGCGTTGGCTGTCTAGCGGACAGACAGTATCATTAGCTGCCACAGCTTACGCTGTAGCTTCCCTAAAACAGTTTTCGTCTGAATGAGACGAATTTTCCATCCTTGCGGAAGCTAACGCTGTTTTGTCTGGGAGGAGGAAAGTGACATCAACAGCTATAGCTTATATGTTTTGCGCGTAACAGCTCAGCCCCGATCAAAAATCTGACATAGCTACAAGAACTGTTGTTTGTTCCTCACCGCTGATCTCGTTCATAGTTGCAGCTAAATGACACTCGACTGCGCTGCCTTCTACATATTCGGTTTGTTGACTCATGACCGAGGTGCAGCAATTATTTTACGAAGTCAAATCGACCATGACTTTCGCAACTTTGAATAGTTGTTTACTTGAACACAATGATTCATTACAACGACTGAACGACGCCATCCCAACGTTGCGTAGCCTGAAATTTGTAGTCTGGCGACTTCAAATTTGTAAACGACGAAAATTTACAGTGTTTTCTCGACGTCGAGCAGTCGTACACTGACGATATTTTAAATAATGATATTTTCAAATGTATTAATCTAATAAGAATAAATTTCAAGTATATTCAGAATAATAAAACGTTCGGATACATAAAAACTGTTTTCATGGTATTTAAATATATATTTTTCAAGATTTTAGAGATGATTACTATTTTACGTATTTACTATCCATGGTACCAATACTATGGTGCCAACTCTAAGACAGCATAACACAAGATAAAAAACATTATACTGCAGTAGCTCAGTGGTAGCGTTCGCGCCTCCAGAGGGATAGGACCCTGGATCGAATAGTGGCGCTGTTGGATGCCTGAAGACGAACGTCGAACAAAAGAATGTTTGCTGTACGCATGTGATTAAACACGGTAAGGCCATGGAACTGTAAGAAAAATGAATATCGTCACGAAAGTCGTACAGAGAAGAAAGCATGCAGATGAGTCGACGTCGACTCACATCGAACGTATATTACATGCTTACTGGTTCGCAACATCCTCTATTATAGGTTCGCTTTTCTGATCTTGTAGATTAGCTACTTAAGCTGTGAAAACTAATGCTGTACGCTGTGCTACAGAAGAACAAAAATTCACGTTATAGCAGATGGATTTTTGCTCTGCGAGTTCATGTGTTGTCTCTCCGGCTGGTAGCCAATATATTAGCTACGCCAGCTCAGGTATTTTTCCGTGCGGTAGAAATAACGTACCATGTTTATTTTAACAATAATTTATAAACAATTATTGAAATTAAAAATAAGTTGATGTGAAAAAAGATAAATATGACTAATATATGACTAATATAAATAATTTTCCTTAAACGTTATTTTATTTATGAATTTATTACTAAATGGTTTACAATGTTCTAGTGATAGAAAATGAAAGAAAATTACATATGTGATGTCCTTTACGGGGTGATGATTTTTACAAGTTTAAATAATCTTTCACATTCATTTTATAAAATAAATCGCAATATTAAAACTCAATTTAAAAAAAAATCCTTATCATAAGAAATGTTTCCAGTAAACACCTTTAAGAAAAAATTTGATAATATATTGACTTTCATTGTTTCATCTTACTTTTCCATTTCAAACTCTTAAGCATATGAGAAGATATGAATTCATGGCGTAAATATCGTTGCTGGAAAAGAAAAAAATGATACTCTCAACACTTATTTTATTTTGATAAATGCTATGAAGAAAATTATTTTCGTGAAACATCTCGAAATGGATAACATACATTAGGGATCGTTCATAAATTACGTCATTGATGATATCCCCCCCTCCCGGCCTCTCGTGTCATGCTTCGTCACATTACACCAAACCTCTCCTTAACGTTGCATCACAAAGTGTGCAACTCCCTCCGTCATAAGAAATTGAAAACAGTAATTAAAGGAGGAAATGTAACTATTTGTTACATTATCATTATATATATGAGGATCGATGGTGTCGCATGGAGAAAAAGGTGCGTAAGGTATTAAAATACTTTTGTTTTCATTGTACGAAAGTTTGCCACGATTGAGGCACTTTTGAACATTTGATATAATAATAATAATAATATCCCAAATGTTACGTCACGCTTTCTAAAATACCCCCGGCCCCTCTCATCAAGAAACGTTTCGCCAACTCCCACCTACCCCTCAAGACCATGCCGTAAATTAAGAGCGATCCTTTATGGAAACTCGTGGTATCACTACATTTTAGACTCGCTGACGCGACACACGTTGTCCAGACCAAATTTCAATAAATTTATTTGCGATCATTTTGTGAAAACCTATTTTAAATATGTAAAAAAGTAAAAATGAGAAAGAGACGAATGAGTGATCATTGTATCTGTTAACGTTTTTGGCCATGGATATTTAATTTGAGGAGGAGTATATTCAGAAATGCCAATGGGAAATTTTACATATGAGATGTATTCTATTGGTAGTACTGAAATACTGGAAATGAGTGATGTACCTGGAATGTAATCGACTTGGAACCATAGGTTTTGTTCCAAAATTTATGTCACAATTGAATTAAGTCAGAACTTCATGTCAACCAAATGATTTATGTACTTCCATTAAATTTGAAATTACAAAGAAACTCAAGGTGTTTTATTTAATTTTCGATTTCAATTGCAAGATCGATGTTCAAGTAAACATACAAAACAAAGAAATGCTAATTACGGTTTTGAGTTTATAGAAAAAAGCACAATTGCTTCCAGTTTTTCCCGAATTTTCCAATTTTCCGGGCAACTTTTCCAATTTTTATTTCCCTAAAACCTTATTCTGACTTACAAACATTCTTTGAATAATTAGCCAAATTGGTCCAGATGTTCTCAAGTGATGTTCTCTCCAACGAACAGCATTTAATTTTTGTTTATATAGATCACGTTTTGTCGTCATATTCCAAATGTTGCAAGTTGATGAAGGAAGGTAGATGTTGAATTTGTTTCCAGTGTCCAAGGTTGCATTTGAACCTGTGAAAGAAGAGGCGGTTTGCGTAGAGTGATGGAGTTCTGATATCCGGCCAACGGCGTCCTCACCGTTAGGACGTGGAATGTCACGAGCGGGGCGAATCTCTGAACACGCGTTGCGGTTGTTCGCGCCAACACCTACCTTCTCACATGATATATTACACTTCGTGATCTTGTTTTTTTTTACGCCTCCTTCCACATCTTGCACGTTTTATCTTACATTTCTGCGAAGCATTTTCTCTCACGTCACCGCTTCGTTGAAACTAACCTGACATATTGAAGTTAGCTTAAGAATAAACACCTCAGTGTTTCGTATCGTATTTTTGTTTCTTTTTTCCTGTAAATATATCTTAAATTGCTCTATTTTATAAATTGTTCATTTGGTAATTATTCTTTTCGTCTTGAGACGCCACTTTTCATTTTCTTTAAGTTTTTTTTAATACCGAGACTTTTGTTACAAAATTTTCATTTACCCTTACATTCTTCTCTCGTGAATTAAACAAGAGGGGTAAAACGAGCAAAGTACACGTCCGTGAACTTCTACCATGGGTGACGTCATTGTCATAGCTCAGACACACCAATTTTGCCATCTCTCCAGACTAATTCATAGTCGCTGACTTGGAGTACTTTAATTCGTATTGGAGTTTTTAATTTCTTGATAGAAACAAAGTGAAGATGGGACCGAAAAGTTCATGGAACAGAAACCTGTATAATTATATCCAACCTGTAAAAATTAACATCAACTCAAAAAAGAAAAAAAAGTAGCAATTTTTTTGTATGAATTGATTCGTTTGGAAACTCATTCATATTGCAATTCATGCGAACAGTAAGCAATTGCTCGTTTTGAATTCATGTTGTTAATAATATAGCAATTCTCGACGTATTCATCTATACATTGTTAATTTTGTACTTAATATTCATGTATTTAATTACCTTGTAATTCCACTTACATGTATTTAGTGTGCAAATCGGTGTACCATCAAACTATCGACGTGAAGTGACCTCACTTCACAATTAATGCGATAAATTTAACCAAGGTTGAGGAATCTCGAAATGGTTCACAGAATGTCACACTTCTGCACTCAACGTGTATTTAGCATGCCCCAACTTGCAGCATTTAGCACTATTATCCATGCAATTAGGGTAGTCGATTTCCTTCCAAACAAAGTCACCTCTCTTGCGCTGCCCGAAGCGTATCTGCGTCGTACAACGACGTCCCAAGTAGTTGCTGCGCCATCCACAGGGATGCGATGAGTTTCTGAGATGTTATTAGGTTAACAGCTTCCCTCCTCGTTACTAGACCCAAGAGCAACTTCCGCGCGTTAATATCAAGGAGTGAATCGTGAATTGCCTATTTTGCATGTCCAGTGGGGTTCGTTTAATGGGCAGAGCGAGGTTTCTAATTCGCTAGGAAGTAGTATGCATCGAGCGTATGGGAACAACGTTGTCCAGAGTGACAAGTTCTGCTAGGAGGACACGGAGTGAGTGGGTCAGCACTATGTGAACTTGCTGGACACCATCCTACTTCTCCACAGAGCTTTGTTATCATTGTTCCTAATTCGATGTTTGTCTTCAAGAGACTCTACAAACATGAGTCATTTGTGGTACTACGAATCTGAAACTTCAATACCAATCAGAAGAAATGAATATGAAAACAGAAATATAACTGATAAATTAAATATTAATATGATTGTCCGCCTGATTTAAACACCTACTTAAAATATTAATTAATCGTATCCCTTCTCTCCAACACGTAATTCGTCACATTTTGAAAGAAGAATAACTGCTTGTCTGAGGTAAAAATGTGACTGAGTGAAAAATGACTTCTGTTTAAGATCTTCATGGAAAGAATATTCAACGGGGCGTTCCTTATTCCTTCCAATGACTTTATATTTCTCATTTCTAGCCCTCTGAATGTCTAGAACTACGATGATACGCACTATTCATGACTTGACGATCATTATAACTGATTTCTTTTGACAGTGTCATTTCGTTACATGTGAAATGATTGAGTTTCTTTTGTTCGTAGCTTAATAAACTTAAAGAAAATAAGGGAAAAGCTATGGAAATAGGTCTTCTATAACTTTTGTAGTGTTGTGTGTAATTCCTCGTTAACTACATGTAATTCTGGACATGTGAATGTACAATAATGTTAATATTTTTTATGAACTCATAGAACCTTTCTTATGATTCAGTTAGGTATAGTTGATAACATACTCACTCTAAAAACTGGATAAAGGAAGAGAAAATCTTAAAATACTCGAGAAGTAAATTTATCTTTATTAAATGTGATGTAATATTTTTTGAATAGGAAATCGTTGCCGGTGTCTCAATTTTGAAACCTCAAAAGAAACTAGAGTGTGAAACTCTGTATTCACGCACGACTGTTTCAAACAAGCTCTGCATCGAGTGTTACCTCGTTCCACTCCTTCCCTTTCGCCCGCTGCGCTCTGAACATGACTTTGTCCCTCCACGAGATCGTCCTTTCGTCATGGCCGATTCGCCACGCGGACGGGCGTGAACTTTTGTCCTCTTTGGACACGACACATTTCTTCTGAGGTTTTTCCACAACGCATTTTATCGTTAGGCGACGTTGTACGTAAGAACAATGTATTTTTCTGATAAATTATTTCCTAAATAGTGTTTGTTTAGCAATAAACAATTCGTATAAATGATGTACGCCGGGACATAATAGCAATTTATTTCACAAAAATAGAAACTTTCAAAGAAAAATTTTATTTCAAACAGTTTTTGGTTAATTTCTGAAACTTATGGAATTCTGTGAAAGTTGATTCAATTGTTAGTGAGAAAAGAAATATCTTTGTAATACAGAAAGAACTGATCGCTTTCAAAAACAAACTGAAGTCCAAATGAAAAGGAATTGCGTAACTTATTTTAAGATTAAAATGTTTGCAAATAATGTTTATTAAGTAGGTGCACAAGTGAAATTTTGAAGTGATGTATAAATCTGAATTCCAGTTTGGAAAGTGTCATGAAACTATGAAAAAATTGAAACATGAAAAACCGTATGTAATTAGACACTCCCCCACATCAAGTTGTGGGTCTTTTAATATTCCCTCCCAAAAATAATCAAGAATAATCTTTGCGCAAGCTCTTTCAAAAATTATATAATAATTGTTAATAATTTTAGATAATAATTGCGAGATGAAATTTCAAAAATTGATATTATGGAGTCATCAAAACAATTTTAGAAGAAGGCAAATAATTTAAGAAGATGACTTGAATTATTTCAACATGTTAGCTTGCTGATACCGGATGGACCAAGCTCATCAATGACGGATGAAGATTCACAAGCGTGCAAATCAAGATATATGTAGACCCCAACTTAGTAAGGTGATACAAAAGCTATCCACCAGTCACTGATGTGAATGCACTATCGTAGGATATGTCACTGGCAACAAATGAAAAGCGATGAGTAATGTCAGTTCTAATAAATATTTTAGTGGGTATCGAGTTATGGCCATAGAGGAGGGAGGGCGATCGCTTAACTTCATTTAACTGAAGTCATGTGGTGAGATTTCTCATATTTGCTTCTCAGGGACATTAAACGGTCTTCGCTGTGTATTAAATGAAATCAGTCATTCAATTGTGGTGACAAACATATGGAAATCTCTTAAAATTTCAGTGAACCTCACCGCATGGTAACAGGTCTTTGGGTCTCGCAAGTTGAATGTTAATGGTAGACTGGGCTGGGAGGCGAACGGGATGGCGCAGTTCGTAAGCGTTTGAGCGCGCTGAGCTCAAGGTTCCAAGTTCGAATCTCGGTCCTGTCTGCCATTTTCATTCAACGTAACTGCAGTAATCAATTGAGGTGAGTTAATCTTACGTTCTCACGAAACATAGGCGTGGAAGTCCTGAGTTACTTCTCATTCAACCGATCTGTGTAGCACAGATAAGTAAGTTGATCTAGTCATGGTTAAAGTATGCGAAATTACTATGGCCTGTTGAAATCCTAGTGACTAACGATCACCGCCCAAACAGTTGTTGGTACAAAAATTATAGTGATCCGTAATTTTATTCATCATGTCTATTGTTATTGAAAAGGTTTGGTACTAATTTTTTTATTAGTTTCAATAATATAGTTATTAATTTTCGATGTCATACAAGTATCTTCTTCGAAACACATCTATAATGAAAATATTGGGGTATTTTTAGATAGTGGATAGATATGTAACTCTTTTTGAATGTGTACTACTGCTCATATACTTTTTGAACATGTCTTTGGAATTAAGATGTTAGAGATCACATATTCTGACGCAGAGGTCACTAGTTCATCAGAATCCTAGACTTCCTGATACGCCAAGTTTCCTTCGTGTATCCGCCACAATTTGAGGATCGACGTCTCCCTTGCGGACGCTGTGAGTCTGTCGTCCTGCTAAGGAAACAAGTGAGGCAGAGAAGGCCGCCGCCCGCGCCGCCGCCAGCCGACTTTTACGCTCCAGAATTCGCGTATTCCCATGGAGGGCTCCCAGAAGCGACGCTCGCCCGGAGCGGAGATTCACGGTCGCTGGGAGAGATATTCGCCTGCTGACGCATACAGAGACGAAAGCGCGGACGGGAGGAGAGAGTGCATCTCAAGGGACACTGCGCCGCCACGTCTCTCTAAAGCGCTGTAAAGTGAGTTTGGCGGCTGCGCCACCAGAGTACTCGCGCCACTGAAGGCGTCGCGGTGAACGCTGCAAATTTTGACGCATGTCATACCTATGCTTCAGAAGACATCTATAGTTCTCGCAAATACAACTGATAGAGGCCGACTAATGACACTCGTGGATAGAAATAATGTAGTATTTACTCAGGATAATTGGCCACTACTGTTGCAAACGGAGATAGTGTTTCAAGAAATTATGCATGCTTGGAAGATAATCAAAGGCGATATAGGTTAGTTGATGCCCGTCTCCACGCGGTGGGGTTGGACATAGTCACAGACTAAGAGGCATAATAGAAGAACATAGTAAAAAGTTAGTTACAAGAGAGAGAGAGAGATAATAAATGAGACATCATCCCGGGTAATGTTTAAGTGACCAGGTACCGGGTGTAAAAAAATATGAATAAAATAAAAAAATACTACGGATCGGATAGATTTAAAATAGCGATTAACTAGGCCGAGAGGTAATATATTAATGACCTTACATTAATTCAAAAGGGGAGACGGGAGCGGAACTCGATCCCTGGTTCACCAGATTATAAACTTTTATTCAGTATAACATTTTGACTGCTTCATTTTGACAGAATTAAAATGGTTACACATTTTTTAAAGTAATTAGTTCATTACCTACACGTAGTCGTGTAAAATTTTCAATTTTTTTTACAAATATTAATTTCCTTTCCAGTTATTTTTGCAAATTGAATCAATTAAAAGAGATCTAGTATTTGAATCTTGTATCCACACAACTTTGGACTGTCAAACACGTAGAAAAAATATGCGACAAATACTTCTTTTGTGATCTCTTATCACTCTCGTTATAATTTTCCTCATTATAGATGCAATGAATGATTATAAGATTTTATGGATTTTGTAAGTTTAATTTTCAACAATTAACAACCATTTTAAGACTTTTAAGGAAGAATTTATTAAAGGAAGTATGATAGAGAGTGAATTTCAGGAACATTTTTTGTACTTCTGCATACCTTTTTCCAACTTTGTGGCGATACATCCGCTACATGTGAGTACATAAAGACGGAAGCAAATACTCGTAGAACTGAGAGGGCTGTGGATGTCTGTTCTCGAGAGACCGGCGTCATTTGTCTTGAGAGCGCCGAGGGGTCTCTCCGTCTCGTGGTGCCGGTGCAGCGCGGCGCGGTTTCGTCCACCTCATGTTGAACTCTAGACAAGAGATCTTGGAAGGGTAGGCACTCGTCGTCCTTCGTCCCTTGATTCCAACCGAGATCCTTGGACGACTTCATGACATTTTCCCTTGATTTTAGATACCCGCAAGGACTTTGTTAAAAATATTTTTGACGTTGCTCCGTCGATAAAGAATGAGTTGACGGATCTGTCCCTAGTTTTATTTGCTTGTCAACAAGAAAGGGTGGAAGATAAATGAGCGTACACGCGCGAGATTTGTGGAGTTTACAGGCGGCGTCCGATTAAAGCATTTGTCTTGGAGCCTCTAGGGAAGGTGCTTGGGGCTTCCTGGGCGTGAATGCAGTGAGTGAAGAGGAAACTGAACGAACACCCTTCAGTATTCTTGGCTAGCTCCCAACAAGGGCCTGCCTCACAACTTACTCACTGGAGGGTGAAGTCTATCTCTTGTGTCCGTGTTAGAGGGATGTCAGCGTCTCAGATAATGTACTCAAGTTGATCCCGAAAATGGATGTTTAAAAAATATTTGAGTTGCCCTTCTTTAGTTCATGCTAATGATGATTAATTGTTAGGAGTAATATGGAATTCATTTCAATAAAATGAGGTTAATGATCTACAAAATAATTAATTTTCCTTAATTACTTTATACTTGATTTCCTCCACTTCATGACTAAAAAATGTAAGATATGATATTGTATTGGAACGATAGTAAATTAAATTGTTCCTTTCACTTCTTAAGCGATTCCGATGTTTATTTCTTAATTCTGTTTTCTAGTTCAAAGTTTGGCAGTGGTTTTTCGACACACAAAGGTAACAGAACCGTGCTAATAGAAAATAACGATTAGTTTAACGAATTAACATCGGATCAACATTTTTAAAGGTATTATACGTATGCGTATTCACGTCTTGCCATTAACGAAATGATTCCATTCTAATTTCAATGAGCACATAGTAAATTGAAATTATAATTAAATTTTACACTCTGAAACTTTACATTCCCTTATTACTGCCGTAACTCCAAAACATTATGAAACGGACAACATTCAAGTAGCTTAAAACGCGAGGATATGCAGCTGCGTGTGGGCCGTAAAGTGAGAGGGTGTGAAATTTCATTATCATTTTGAGTTTGCAAGGACAGTCGAGTGGATGTACATCGCGACGGGATACGATCGGGGTGTGTCCATGTTCGGTGCGGCAGCTGATCCTCTCTTCTCGCGTGTTTTGTCACCGACGAGAGACCACTCAACATGTTATTCAACGCGTTACGTGTTGTTGACGAATGCAGTAATGGGTTTCCAGAATTCAAATGAGTTCCGAGGGAACTTTTACCCTTTCACGCTTTTACTGAGGGAATATTTAACGCCTATCATTACTCCGAGTGACAATTTCCCCCCCCCCCAAAAAAAAATGCGATAAACGTGTCAAAGGATGAAATTGCATAGATGTCTGCTAAATAAGTGTATGCTATGAGGAATGATTTGTTTCTCAAAGTTCGTTAGATAGAATTAATGTTTTGTTGTACGTAACACTAGAATTTCTTTTTTAGAACCCTTATTATTACCTTAACATTACCTAAATATACATACCGTGCTGTAGACTTGCTGGAATACACGGTACACAAACATTGTATGAACTCTGTATTCCCGTGTGCCTACAGACCTGAGGAAGGATATATATTTTCCAAACGCACGGTTGTTATTGCTTTCCTGACCTTATCTCAACAACCCGCTTAATTATTTACTTTTGAGGACAACAATCACTCCTCTGGTTTACAATGAGCTATGCCCATCAAATAGTACGGAGAATAGATGTGATGATATGTCAAGGTAATAATCGCTAAATCATGTATCTGTTTCAATCATTTTATAGGTTTTATTTAATCACTGACCCACACGATACAATGAAACTAAAACAGTAAGCACTTAAAACGCTTTTGGCGACATCAGGGTTGCCATCATCGGTACCTCCTTCGGTTCCCAGGGTGGGTGATAGTTCTTGGAGGTGGTCATTAGGAAAGTGACAAAGTATTTTTTCTTTTAGCTTGCCAGAACTGATTTCCAAAGATAAAATTTACAAAATATAAATGATGGTGATATGTAAAGTGGATGATCACCTTGAAAGTCTGCGTTCGCTTTAAGAGTTGGAGAGAGTCGTGGCGAGGCGAGTGGTGTTGTAGCGGAAGATGCAGCAAGTGAAGCGAGGGGTAAGCACGAAGCGGTCGGGACATTAAAGGCGGTGGAGTGGCTTCAAGAAAGCCACTGCTTCACTGGAGGAAGCGGTTGGAGGGCAGTGCAGGGAAAGCAGGGCAAAGCTGAGCGCACTTGGTGCTTCTGGAGTGGCGTCGTCGTGTGGGCGACTTCACTATTGGCAGCACAGGGGTTGGGAGGTGCTGGTGAAGGTGGTTGTGGAGTGCGAGGAGAGGAAGTCATTACTGTGCAGATTACGTGCTGCATAATACACGCGTGCGGACGTGCCGGCACACAGCCGCTCTCGCACCATGGCTTGCTGCCACTCAGGGTCAGTGTCTTTCAGGGGAGTTTAAATTTTCTTCCTGTTCCTGCTCAACTCTCTAGTGCCTCGCTTTATCTTCCGACTTCTCCTTTTGCTATGGGTCCTCCGTTTTCAGTGTGGCTTTATCAGGGTTGCAGTATTCTTCATAATGCAACCGCTTCGCTCGACATGCTGGCAAAGCATCATTCCATGAGATATCGCAGCTCTCCTTTCTCTCGTTATTCTAAGCATCTTCTATTCAGTTTCCTCTCTTTTCAATGCTATCTGTGAAGCATACAGATCTTTCCCCCAAATATATAAGCTAATTATGTACACTCAATTCTGCTTATTACCTTGACCCTTTATTCTTCCCTACCTAAAATAAATCAGCTCTACCTTTAGAGTTTGATTTTTATTCACTTCTTGAATAACCTTTTGAATTCTCTTCGTATTTCGTGTTTTATCAATTTACATTCATTATTAATTATTCTGTAGATGTGTCTTCTTTCATTTTACTAATTCGTTTCCGTCGCCTTCTCTTCATTGCCATCTCATGTACTGCAGTTATCCCAAGTGTGTTTCACACGAGTAGAAATTCTTTTTCGCTTCGTTCTCCTCTCTTCTACTCCGGTCTGAGCACCTGGCTGATGGCGCTTCTTTTCAACTTGAAATTAGTGTTGCTCAGGGGCTGCCGCTGCCACGGTACGTTGGCGCGTTGTTTACAAATGTTTACGGTGCAGTGGCTGCGCCCGGCACATAAACACCACCAAATGATGGAACACAAACCTGGGGTCTCGTGTTCGTTGAGCGTTCGCTATGTGACTTGCATTTGTGAAAATCGATCCAGGACTCGTGAAGAACGGTACCTCTTCTCGTAATTGCTTTTGTTCTACACTTCCTAGGTGGTTGATGTACAAAAAAAAATTAAATAAGGATACCCACACTTCCTGGTCTTTTGTTTCATCCTGTGACAAAATGTTTAGCAAATGAATATTTCTTTCTGAAATAAATTCAAAAATATTTTGCGATTTCCCGCTGGAAACAATACCGGAGTCTGAAGTTTCATATTGGCCTTTTAAATACAGAACAGCAGTTTTAGATCTATTTCTCTCTCTCTCTCTCTCTCTCTCTCTCTATATATATATATATATATATATATATATATATATATATATATATATATAGAGAGAGAGAGAGAGAGAGAGGGGGGTTCCTTTACGCAATAATATAATAATAGTATTTTTAACGTTGTACTATCTGTAACTTTTATACTGTAATGAATAAAAGATGAAAGCTAAGTAGAGTTTTGTAAAAATTTTCCTACTCAAAAGCTACTTGAAAGAAAAATATGTAGATTAAGCAACTTTGAATAGAATCATCAACTTCTCCGAGACAGATATAAGTATGTTCGTAGTTTCGAGAAGTCGAAAGGACCGAAAGAGGTACTTGATAAGGAATAGGGTCCTTTCAAGATTCTCTTAGAAACCCCTTAGATCCTTGTGGAACGCCAATGTAGCGACTCATGACCTTCAAGAGATTTCCGACCTCCCTCATCCTTCCTTAGCTTCCTGAGTCAAGCGCTCTAGTCTCTTGCAAAACAGGATAGACCAGCGTCCTCCTAATTTAGGGCTGCCCAATTGAGCACTTCCAAAATTTAATCAACCCTTACTCATAAGATGTCTCTTCAGAATCCCAGTCTTGGTTATTCACTTCTCTTTTTCTTAAGGATACCTAAGGATACTTTTTCTTAAGGTAAAGTTGTATGAAGAAACGTCAGGGAAGGAACAAAAAAATCTTGTAACGACGTGTACCCGTCTACTTTATTCATACTCTTCGCACTCCTCTCGTTAAAATTTTCGCACTCTTCTAATTTAAAATTAGACTTGAATCACGTTCTGTCGTCTTTATTTTGGAACTTTCAATTTCATATAGAATACTAGGCTCATACAACTAAATCATCTATTTCCTAATATTTTAGTTTTAGTTCCAGAGTCATCAAAAGAAAACTTTTTACTAATGACCAATCTGCCATTTTGGATGTGCATTTATTTGATGGTTCGATTCCAATTTTATTCATTCACCTTATGAAGTTTGCAAACCGTTATTTTGGTTTGTAGTAGAGCCCCGGAGTAGCGTAGCTCAGTGGGTAGAGCGCTGAGTTGCTGACTGGATGACCTTTTCGATCCACGGGGGGTTGGGATTTTTCATCACACATCAACAGTCAGACTGAGTCCCAGGTTTGCTCAGTCTGCTTGAAGAATTCATCGTGATTTATTGTTGGCAGCGTATCTTATCCATATTACTGGTATAGTTCATTGTTTTGTTTACCTTATGTGGTTTGATTCAGTTCTTTTCACGATTGAATGTGGTAAACGTTTTTGATTCATATCTGTGGGAATTTAAGCACGAATATTTTTGCACAAGTTTAAAAATTAAGTATCGTATTTTAGAGCGTTTCCTAACGATTTTCCATCATAATTCACCTTTCCCTTTCCGAGATAGCAGCATTTACAAATTACGTCAAGTAAATAAGCTACTTGACTCGTTTATTTGAAGAGGGTGTTACTTGACTACTTGAGTCCTAAGAATTGACAGCTTCAATATAAACAATAGTTATAAGAAATTATACTTGAGTTACGTGTGCTTTATCATATACCACAACTTTGCTGATGTCATGTTTATATTGTTTGACGTTTAACTTGAAACCAAGTGAAACTTGCCTTCAACTAGCAGATGGGGCAAATTAGTTTCAGACATATTGTCCAGGAAAATAAAATATTCTTGCTTAAGTAAACAAATTGTTATTGAACAGAATGTTAGTTTCATTCACTTTTAGTTACTATTTATAAAAAGTTTGCAAGACACGTTTTGATCCTCCCATACCCAGCCCTGTCTGAGTGAGGACTGCCTCTCATCGCTTCGGCGTGTCTTGTGTGCGCAGGTGAGCATCCGGCGGCGAATACAGGGCGCCGTGCCGCTCCCGCTGCCTTCGCCGCCATCGCCGCTGCCGCTGATACCAACGCGAAGGTGCGCTCCAGGCGAAGTCCCTCCCTCCCTCACTGTGCCGCCCATGTCGCTCACTGCCTTTGTGAAGCGTAGCGCAAGGAAGTTGCAACGCCCGCTGCGCGCGGAAGCGACTGCGCGCTTGCGTTAAACTTAATTGTTACTACAGAGCCCAAACTTGGAGGTGCTCCCAGTCGACAGGCGTGCGGAAAGGAGCCCAGCTAGCGCACGAAATTTTTTTAAGGGAAGGAAAGAATGATGGTGAGCAGAGAATGAGAAGATTGGTTTATAATTGATTCCGTGGTATGTGTTCTGATTTAACCTTCCTTACATGGAGGGATTCTTTGAACCATTAGGGCACTATATGGTTTTTATTTCATCCAGTTAACATGTTCATCCTCCTTTCAGCAGGAAAATAAAAATCTCATGAGATGTGCTCACAGTGATCTCATTAATTTGTATCAATCAATATAGAAAACAGTTTTGAGCACGAAAATACGAAACAACGAAACCAAATATTATGTGAGAACGAATTCCAAAAATCGTGTTTCCTCAAAGTTTTACAATTATGGCAACAAGTCACATACTTACCGAATTGAGAGATGGAATCGTGTATCTTTTGGAAAAGTAATTCTTACGATAGAAGATACGTTTATATACTTTAGTTTAGCGTCAAATAGATAGAGGAACACAGTGTCAGAACGTTAATTGAAGATATTTTCTTTTGGGAAACATGTTTCCCAAACGTATCACTAAAGAAAAATGTTTTTCCTCTAATTCCAATTATAGATTTGTTCGTTTCTGTATCATGCGAATCGAATTAGTTGTGCTAATCCCATTCATTTTCTGAGTTCGCAGTTCTTCATTATTATTATGACCACACATTTCCAAGATTTGTTATCTAAACTGTTTCTTGTAGGACTTGTTTGTGCGAAAAAAACCGTGTCTTAGTAGATATAACTACGAACATTTCGACCATTTTGCTGTGGCCTTCTTCAGAGCAATGTCAAAGTGCGACTTAGGTCTGCACGACTCTGACATTGCCCTGAAGAAGACCACAGCAAGATGCTCGAAACGTTCGTAGTTATATCTACTGAGACGCGGTCGGTTTCGGATAAACAAGTTTGTATTTTACATTTTCTTATTCAAAGTTACTTTCTCTGCTAAGCAGAAAATTATTGCTATCGTACCTGTGTGAGCTCAAATGTGCATAACATGTGTTCTTCCATATCCTGTACTGTTTAGTTAATACAGCATTCATTCGTGTTTTTGTTTATGCGGTATCGTCCCATGCACTGACATACATTAGGCATTATTTGTCAAAATAAGTCATAAATGAAACTTGAAATATATAACACTCCTCATTCATTCCTTTGTCCGTTTCAGTAGAATTTTCCTTTCAATTGAAAAGTACATACATACAAAGAAAACATTATGAGACAGTCCTTTTTTAAGTCTCCCACATCTAAAATCCTTTCAATTCTTGTACAATGAAGATGATGCTATATTAGTACTCTCCATTTTCTGGATGATACTGGGCACGTAATATGTGTCCACATTTTACACAAAAACTAGCTGTTAACTAGCCCAACTACTACAATCTTTTATTTTTTAGCACAGTGGAAGAGGGAAGTTTCATCGAAACTCCTCGAACCGGATCAGGGGTAATTAAGTTATCACCGTAATCGACTTAATCGTTTTGAGTGGTTTTTATTTAATCAATTAAAATGATTATGTTTTGTTTATTGCTTCACATCACAGAAGAAAATGAGTAGAAATAATTCATTTGTGTTTTGCTATCCATCCTCTCGGAGAGGTAGCAGCTTTAAAAGCGATTTACTGCGTTGAATGTTGACTGAGAGTTTTATGTATCATTCCAATATTTTTCTTTTGTTGTTAACGCAAATATATTCATGTACCACCTCTAAAGTTATTGGAATCACCGTTATCTGTATGATAATGCATCGCGTGAAGCATGGTGAATCGATTATTGATGCATGCATTGTCGTGAAAGGGTTATTGAAAATGGCGCACTCTCTCGCTTAGCCTCTCCATTCTTTTTTGTTTCGTCTCCCCAATTCTGGAGGAAAAAGCATATTCTAATGTCATGAATTTTAACGAGGCGCAGTGCATGAATTGGAAACTGGTCGATTCGTTTAACTTCACACATAAAATGTTTTAACTGGGAAATGCGATGAAAAACCTTTTGTGGGATATTTTTACACAGAGTTAATTTACAACAACATTTACCGTACCGCTCTTCTCGTTCAGTAAATAGTGTCCGACTAAAATGAAGGCTCGCGTCACGGTTCACAAATTTTTGTCAAGCTGTCGTTATGGTTTATACGTTTAATTGCCCTGCGACCCATTATTCTCTCTGTTTATCTGGCGGAACTCTTTTTAAAAAACTCCAAACGTGTCACGTTGCTGCAGTATTTATTCTGCGCCAAGATCCCGCGCTGTCCCTGTATTTACGATACTGTAATTCCCCGGATCCCACCGTGTCCCCGCTTGTGACGTTTCGGGGTTGCGGGGAGCGGGGCAACTGTTGCTGCGTGAGTCACATTGAACTGTGAATGAAAATTGAAACAAACACTATGCCCATTTATAGTCTAAAATAATTTTTTATTCCAGTACATAACTTTACCTGTAGAATCTGTGGTTAAAGTGTGTGTTATTCTCTCCAACTGTTTTTAAAAAGCTTTTGACCTACTCATGTGAAGAGTGATAATGTTTTTCATAACATATTTTTTGTCACTTAACATAGGATTTTGTTTTTGCTTATATTAAACAAAACCCAAAACTAACTTACACGTTTAAAACAATTTTAAAACCTAAAATAATTTGTGTCGCACTGCTTTTATTTAATCAAACTACAGAAAATAAAATTACAGAATCCCCATATAATACTTAATATGATTCCCTAATATTGTATCAAGTTAAAATTAAGTCATTCTAGAAGCACAATAAGGATTGTTAGAAAATTCTTACGGAGTTCAAGAAAGTTTTAAAAGTATATTGGGATTTCTTTTAATTAAAAGTGTAGCAAAAGTTTGAGAATTTAATTAGGCTCCATGAGGAGTTCCAAAATTTAAACGAAATACTTTATGAATATAACTTGAAATCAGTTTCTTCATTAAAAAAATTGATTTGCCGTTTAATGCTCCCGTAACCTAGATAAAATTACGTACCTTAAAGAACTACAATAAGAGTTTAGGAGGTTCCTTATTTCCCCCCTCTTTTATATATCGTTGTGCATCTAATTTAAAGTGGCGTCAATTGCTTCTATGGCATTGTGTAGTAATATCTTTACTTCTTAAAATTTAATAAAATCTTCAATAAAGAACTCTTTTTGTTTTTCATCGTACTCTTCCAATGGTGTGTGTTTCCTTAACTCCTATTCCCTTGTCTTGAAAGGATTGGAGATGGAGTATGATACTTCTTTTGATATGGAAAGGGAATTACAAGGGTGCCGAATGCCCTTCCTGACACATCTTCCCGAAGTAGATGATATATGAATGACATGAGGACGAATGATGATGAGTGAATGTTGTTGAGGAATGGAAGGCAGAGAAATCGGGAGAATGTGTTGTCCAATTATTTCAATTAAAATCTTTTATGCGCCGGACCACTTCACCAAGATCTTCTAAAGTTCTTTTTATTATGTTACATCTTCTTTAAATAAATAAACTTTATTCTTTGAAGAGCAGTTGCAAACTGTGTATTACCATGTGGGGGGCAATAAACTAAGTTTGTCTGCGGAAACATGAAAGGGACTATCGCAACTATTCCAATCAAGGGTTCAAGGGCAATAGTGGATTTAATGTTTATAAAAGAATTTATTTAAAAAATACGTGCTGTTATCCATTTATTATTTTAAAAATAAATCGTAGATATTCAACGCAGTAAATACTCGAGATTAGAAATAACAAAAAAAAATTAATGACATTCCCAACTATATATAAATCTGCCTCAACGCGAAGAAAAACCGGAGAAAAACCTGGATCCGGATTTTCTTTATTTTTTCGTTTTCCTTACAATATTCCCGCATGTACATAGAGGTAGTACTACCTTCACATTCCAGGTAAAACGCATTTGAAAACAATATTTCGCACACAGCAATAACAAAAGGTTTCAAGATTCGTGCAAAGCGACAAAATTACTCGACGCAAGGAGAACGCGTACCTCATCGAGATGCCTCGCAATTAATTCGACTACAGCTTCACCATTGTGTTTATTAAGTCGCAATTTTTCACGGAAACCATTTGCGATTGTTTCTAGGCAACGGAGATGGGTGACACTCTATTGTTTCGCGTCGCGAGGGAGAAAAGTGTGGATAGGTTGACAGGTAGCAAAGCTTTCTTACGCTGGTGAGAGAAAGACAGAGACGTTGGAGTGGACGACTGCGAATTTCTGGAGAGGAATATTTCTGCTTATTGTGTAACGAATGTGAGAATAGGGTGGGGGGAATATATTTTAGGTTTCATGGAGTAGACTAAATTTGTCCGCGAAGCTGACAAAATAGTGAAACCATATTTCAGAGAATAAATTCAGAACTTAGTGAAATTTTAATATTTTTTCTACTTCTTACTTTTGGAATTTGCTGTTTTTTGTTTAAGCTTTTCTTTAGTTTGCAGTCCGAAGGCTGATTTGAACCATATCAATGAGTGACTGGGCATCACCAAACGTACCTGTGGGATGGTTATACTTGGGATTAAAGGGTAATGTTCTTATGCTACCCTTGCCTTCCTGGTGTAAAACCTTTCCCATTCTAAGGCATAATGGATGACCTTCTCTCGAACAGATTGAGCCATCGGTTCGATAATTTTCATTTATTAAAAGAATTGAAATCCTTTAAAAGGAAACTTATCACATACGTTAAGAGGAATTTCTTCTTCCCTATTCCGACGAATACACTTTTGGGTACATAATCTTTATGTACGTTCTTTTTAAATTATACATCTATTACATTTCACAGAAGGAATTAATCGTTGTTTGAAAATAGCAAAATATATTAACCAAAACGACAAGACTATTGAGATTGACACTGATAAAAATGGACTTATATTAGATATTATCTTCCTTTCGAGCAATGGTAGTCGGAAGACAGAAAGAAAGACAGATGTTGGTGGAAACGGTCATTTAGAGGGATGTTGGGAAGGGAGGTGTGGGTGACGAAGTGTTAGGGAAGGGGCTGTTTCTGGCAAGCGGGTTGGTGGGCTGGAGCGTAGCCAACACCTGCTATGTGACCGCCCTCCGCCCTTCCTCCCTCATCAAGAGCACAGCGGTGAGATGCCAATCGGATCACTTCATTCACTCACTCAAACTACAATGAGCTATGAAGTTCATACACAAAAGAATTTACTCATCTGGAGTAATAAATAATGAATACAAGATGAGTTACGTATATCGCGTGTTGTGAAACAAATGGTAGATTTATTTTCAATAACTCCGAAACTTATTTGGGAAATTTCTAAATTCTTTGTGACGAATATTTCCTCCTTTTTTTTGTAGAAGTATTTTAGGACAAAGTCATAATCACCAACTAGGGTAAAAACATCTAATAATATGTAATGAATATCCAACGAATCAAATGTGTATTGTAATAAGAAATTCATATATCATTGTTTCATATAAGGGAAATAATGCCTCTCTTATCTACCATACTGTGCACTGAGAACGTAATATATTACAAACATTTTTACGCCAATGTAGTAGACCTAGATTGATTAATTTACGTTCTTAATATGACTAGGACTTCCAAAATCGATATTCTAATATTAGTGTTGGTTGACCAGCGTGGAAAATACTTGAGAACTCGAATCAGTACTCAGATTGACAATTGCACACCATTTCAGAGAATGTACTGGATCAATGAAATAAATGATTTTATTATAAAATAGTATTCTACGACACCATTTAATATCTGACCGTCCATATTGTTATTCTGTTTACAATTTTTTTTAACTTTTTTATATAATTTGTTTAAATTGTATTTTATTTGTCAAATTATATTGAATATAATTTTCTATATGCTTTCAGAGTGTTACTTTTGGAAAACAGATTGTTATAAATTTAATTTAAATAAAACTATATTTTTTTATTATTTCATTTTATTTTGGATCAGAAGTAAAAATTCTGAAACCTTTCCGTCACAAATTTGGAAATAACCTTCACCATATTCAACACATTAAAATTGTTTAAAAACAGTTCTTATTTTATTCTTATACCGGACAATAACAACGCGACAAATGTTGAGTTGGAGAGCGAGGGGTTTGTTGTAAAAAGGGTAAGAAGTAACACGAGACTTTCACCAGGAATTTAAACAATACACTAATACTTTTGACTCACCCTTACTTATATATTGCACTACATCGTGTCGTAATTTTGAAAAGTCGTTGTTTTTATAAGCTAATTCTCAATTAGTAGTACAAAAACTGTTATAATCATACTAATATTTTTCGGGTTTTTATTCACTTTCAAATTTACCCGATTTTGATGTTGTGTAAGCTTTCAGGATTAGTAAGTTAATATTATAATTATCTTGATAAAAGTGAAAAATTATTCTATAATGTCAGTTGTAACAAAACGTTGTGGTTTCTTGTAACATGTTACAACTTGTCTTCGAATCTCACCGATCTCAAATTTTGTAATTTATAATATTTTGTTAAGATTTAATTTAATTTGTTCTCTTCTTGAGTGGAACAGTATAAGAGAAAGTCAGATCGAGCAACACAAATTCAGTTGAGGTTCTATGAAATACGAACATGTACGAGATAGCAGCTATCTGATTATTTTATAAAAATAATAAATTATGTAAGGAGTTTGATTTTGTCGTTGAAAAACAAAATATTAAAAGCTCAAGTGTGTCGCAAATTCAATTATTTTCTACGTAACTAACTATCCCTACAGATCTTGCAACCAACCCCAAACAAGTTGTACCAACGCACGTTTTTGGGTAAAATGTTATATATGAAATTAATACCAATTGGGGGTTTTCCTATTCAATTTAATATAGAAGAGTTAAAGTATTGATAAATGTTCAATTGGTGTGAATTCAGCCTACAGATGTCATTGTATTTTAGTTTTTCTGAAAATTATTACAATAAACTGCTCGCTCTTATATACAATCATATTCTTCAAAATAAGTACTTACATATATAATACATGAAAAACATTATATAACACAAAACGTTATAAACACTACCTGGTAATTGTGGAGCGTTAGCAGCATTATCAAAGAATGATAAATTAAACGTCGTTTGTATGCTGCTCATGGTTGCAGCCGAAAATGCTTTATAACATTAAAACTATGAGCAACATACAAACAACGTTTAATTTCTCGTTATAAATATTATGTATAAAGCACAATTTTTTTTCTTGGAGTTTAAGGGCTCGCCAACGTCAGGGTCATTAGAGCCCTTTAAAACACAATAGTTAAAGGATATGACAACAAGGACCCTCAGCGATTTGTTGGACAACTCCCTAGCTTTTTATTAGTGTTATATGCGATAACATTCAGAATAGGTTTTGTAATTACATAGGTAAACTTCAACAAATCATTTGCGCAAAAGTGACGAAAGGAATCCTTGAATGTGAAATAATCGAATGAGCGCTCCTTTTTTATGGGCGGGGGAGGTTTACAGAGATAAAGAAATACTCGTATTTGAACATTTTCTTGAAACCCAGACTTCAACAAGAGTGAGAAGCTAAAGTGAAGGTGCAGGTGAGAATAGGTAAGAACTCAGGGAATGTGGCTAAAATGATGACTGGAGCAACGGCAGCGTTGTGGAGCAGAGGGTGGGCTAGGTTCCTCATGCGGGGTCTGCTGCCAAAAGCCTTGTCGCCGACCGATAATTCAACCGCTTCCGCCACCACCAATGACACAGCCCCGCCTCTCCACAGTTCTCACCGCATTCTAGCTCTGCAATAGAATGGTCTCTTCATCACATTTCCCATCGGAGACCGATTCTAAGAGATTTATTTTATGCGGCTATTGTTTTCTGTCGATATCACGTGTTTAATTGTCTTGAAACTGTTCTCATTCACAAATGTATTACCGATAGAAAATCTATATGATTCGTATAAAGTTATTGTATTAATTCTTTCATATTTAATGAAATTATTAGAAAAAGTAATATATACTCGTATTTATAGTTTAGATATTTGTTTAATTGTGTGTGTATGTATGTTGGATAAATCTGCTGATCAACTGCTACAAAATAATTTAAATATGGGTTCAAACCATTGCTTGGATTCAAACCCCTGCCTGAATGAGGTGAGGTTTTCAACCGGAATTTCCCTCACCTGATCCAGACATATGTCGGTTCAGTACTCAAAGCTCCCCGGGAACTCAACATCTCTTCTTCCCAATTCCCTCACGATATATTGGAAGAGTCTCAAAACCTGAACCTCACCAGAAGACATTACATAAAAATAAAACATTTTACGAATTCGTTTAGTTTAGTCATGTTACAGCGTTATGGCGCATTTTCTCATGAATCATCACAATACATTGTATACGTTTAATTTGAAGTCACAGTGTGACATTTCGTCAGGTATATTCCATTTACGCTTCGCCTTTTCTCGTCTTTTAAATTCAATTTTTTGTGAATTGAGGAGACCTTGCGTTGTAAAAGAACAAAGCTTCGTGCAGTATGCTTTTATTCCGTAGGAAGTTCGCATTTCTGCTTTTGAAATTCACCAGTTCTCTGCCTTTTTTGCTTCACGATGTTTCATATTTCGAAAAGCTGGGAACAAAGTTGAGTTTTAAAAACATTCTCACGCATTCGTAATGTTCAAACCCGAGCTTGAATTGAAATTTTCTTCTCACTTTGCCAGCCACTGTACGACGTGCTCAGTGCACAATACAATGACCATAAGGATGTATCCTTTTCTCTCAAACATTATTTTCTAGCCTCTAGAAGAATGGTATTTCAGAAGACCACCAAGGCAAAAGGTTTCAGATTTTACTTCCTGTATCTTATCGACTTTATTGAAAATTTAACTGAAAATTATATTGAAAAATTGAATATTCTTTTTCATAGTGTGACATAATTGTTTTCAAAAAATATTTTTAATATAAATTTAATTGAGTAAATTCTGTCTTTAACTCGATTTTTAAAAGCTTTGTCCCTCACCTATTTTTGAAGTTTCGGGAGATTATTACTATATAATCAAACATTTTAAGACATATTTAAAATTATGACTTCTAAGAATAGAACTTTAAATTAAATTATTTAAATTGTTACAATATTATAAAATCTTAATGTGATTAATGTTCCATGAAAACTTGTGATGAAATGAGCATTAAAAAGAACTTTTCGTTATTAAGTAAAAAGTTAGTTTATCGTTTAATGAATCATTATTTTGTTTTTCTGTTGACTGCAAATAAACATCCTCGTGGAAACTCACCATTCAAAGAGAAGTTAATAGTGAGAAAAGCACGGAAGTTGCACTTGTATGTCAGCTACTTAAAATATTTAGTTGTGAGTCTTGAATTACTTAAAAGTTATACCAAAAGCAATACAAAATAAATTAAATTAGCTTGAATTGTAAGTGTGATGCCAAAATTCTAAAAGTATGCAGATATTAAACTGTTAATTTTTTCCCCGCATTGGATCAAAACCTTCAATTTTAAAACAGTTGTTTACTTGTTTTTGAGTTATTAATGAAGAGAAGTGTCGCTTCAGGCTTATAGTGGTAGGTTTCACATTGATGATTGTTACAATATTATTCTCAAGTTATATTTATTGATGGGTGAGTAAATAACTGTTTTCATGAAACAGCAAAATATGAACGAAAGAAAGAAAGTACAAATGACGAGAATAATGCAATAAAATGAGAACGATCTGATGTGAAGTTTCTGTTAAATAAGACAAACTGGATCGAGGCAGCCGGAAATTCCAAGGAACGGTGACCTCTGGAGGTTGTGTCAGCAATCATAGAATGTGGAAGGTATTAGAAAGCTAGTAAAATTTGAAACAATTACGGGAAACGTGTGTCATGGTCAACCTTGAAAATGAAATAAGAGAAACAAAATTTCAGCTATTTTAAAAGTCCAATACAAAATAAGCCCAAACGTTGAAATGGAGGACATTCAAGGAAGAAAATTATATCTATCAAAAAAACACTTCGCAGTTGAAGTAAACCACTGGGTATGAGAATGGCGTGGCAAAGGAAATGTTAACAAATAATTCTTCTTTAATTTTATCTTCGAGAATTGACGAAGACAAAGCAACATTTACCTCCTTAGTAAATAAACAAAATGCGACGGAAGAGAGAGATGTGTATGTGTACGAAGAATAATACTGAGAGACAAGTTATGAGGGAAATATGAACATTTCAGTTCAAATTTTTCAATACAACCGTTGCCGAGAAAAATATACTACATAGACTCTCGTATCTAATTTTTATGGTTGATGAATCACGGAATTGCCATATATTTCTCTGGATCTACTTTTAACGTCATTTATTAAAGCATACGGAATATGGACAATTGAAATGTAATGTTGGTCTATAATGGTCTCAGTATAATTCAGTTCAATAACTGTTGGCACATAATTCATATGTTACATATGAAAGTGGTAATGTAAACCATATGCTACGAATATTCTTTTTAACTAGGATTAGATCAAGGCTAACATATTTCAAACATGTTTCATACACTATTACGAGTTTCTTTGAAAATCCATTTTCATTATGATTTTAAAGAGGAATTAACAATTAATTTACCAAAGTCTGAAGAATTACGTTTTCTCTTTGCTACTTCATGTAAAACAGAGGGTAGAACAGAATGAATAGTTTCATTTAGCATCTCGTTTCTGTATTTTCTCTTATCTCGCGAGAGTTCTTTCAACTAAGTATCGATTGTACTCAGTCCCTGAGGATGAGGGCTTTCACAAATGAGATCATGTCACAGGACCTTCATATGTTCGATTTTCAGTCGATAATGACAGATTTTCAGTTGAAAGATTTCTTGTCAGATAAGAAAATAAGAGGAAACGCGGTGTCAAGTCAAAGTTTTTATTGCGTTATCTTTCTCCCCAAATTACATTTATATAACGTTTCTCCATCAATGTTTGAATATTTTTTGTCGCCTCTTTTGGTCTCGTTTTTTATATATCTACCCTGTTTAAAACTCCTGGACGTATTATTTTTTATACTCACATTTATGTATGCCAGTTGTCATAATGTCTTTCATTTCTTTTCCTCTTTGCATTTATTCCAGCTCCTGACTTTTGCGACCGTAAAAACTCTCGATCAGCGAGTGCTTCTTAAGCGCCTGACAGAACGCTCTTCTAACTTCCACGCCCCTCTCCTGATGTGATCTCTCCCATTCGTCATCCACTTCTTTTTGCTGACTCGATGTGGATTTCCATCTTCATTTTCAGATTCTTTTGAGCTTTCTTTCAATCCGAACACATATATTTTATACCCAAGGGAGATTTTCTTTTCACTAGTACATATTTTTGAGTAGTCACTCCAATGTAGTTCATCTTCCGAATTATAGAGAGTGATTTTCCCACGAAGAATTTTTTTTGGAGAAAATTTAAATAGACTTCAATGCGTATTAAGAAATTTAGAAGTATTTTTTTAAGTTTTGAATAGAATGTGTGGTAAACGAAGATGAAACGAAATATTAAACTTTTATTAGTTTTTTGTTGTTGGTAATATCCCTTTCTTAGAAACTGAGGTATTCTCCCTTCTATGGAGAGAAAAAAACAACAAAAAACAAACAACAGCTCTTTTCACTTCTCCCCGAGTGTACATTGCATTTCATGACAGGGGTTGCGCAAACTTGCTAAGCTCTGACACTGGGAGGTTGGCTTCCGGGATCTCATTGCCGTGAAACAATTTCTCCACTTACTCCTTCGTTTGGGCGCAACGCACTTGTCGTCCTTCCTACCTCTCCCTCTCCTTCTCCTCGCTTGTATTCCCCATGTCGCCATCTTCTGGTGCGACGCGACGGCCACCAGTCCGCGAGGGATCAAGACTTTTTAATTTACCCTTAGTTAGTGAGACTAATTCCAAGTTGAAGGTAAACTCCTGGAGCTACGCCACCTGGCCGTGACGAGGGAATTTTTAATCCCGTTAATTAAAGGCATCGCTCTGTCCTCCTAGGCCGCCGGCAGCTGGCGAAGACGCGCTTAGCTCCGGCGATGTTGCTTGTTGCTTCTCGTTAAGATTCTCACTATGTTTTCTTTCCGTTCTTGGCGTGCTAAGATTGGACTATCAGTTATTTGATAATGGTGTATCAAATGGTGCAACCTGTATTTTTTGTATTTAATCCTCTGGTTGTTCTATTTTTGTTATTTATTGACGGCACATTAGAGCTATATGAGTAAGTAAACCATTTAAACGTTTAAAATCATTGAAATCCTACAATAACTTCGTCTTGAGGGATTTCCAGTTATTTTTTGGGATGCGATCAGACCTTGAACGTAGTGTGCTATAATCAGCCGTCTGAGCTGATTTTAGATCTTTCGATTATATTGAGTGCACTTTAGTCTGCTTTTAGGCTGTGTCTGTTTTTAATACTAGAATGACTTACCGAAACTGACATCAAATCTCGTAGTATCTCACCTTCTTCTACGATATTTTAAAATATGTTCATGTTGAACAGGTGTCGAAAGGTGATTTACACTCAGCTGGAGTATTACTTGTTCGTTCATGCAATATAAAAGAGTGAGCTCAATTATTAAGTTGTTTGGAGATATTATTTAAAAAAAATCACTTATTGAACTTTCTTTTGAACTTTTTATCATATTTTATCACGGATAATATTAGCGTTCTGAAGCATACTAAATAGATTCGTTATTATATCACATATATGATCATACTTTTATTTCGTATTCGATTTTTATTCTCAATTTCATTTGTATGTTATTTTCCGCTAGAGGGTTTATAAAATATACTTTGCTCTCGGTTTATTTGAATATCTTTTGAATAGAGATGCACGAACGAATCGACAAGCTTATCCACACAAGCAAATATGACAGCAATATTTACCAGAAGACCAGCGCAGCGAGGAAATGAAAGAGAGACTGTTATTATGAAGGAGCGCCTTTGCTATGCCGACGTCGCTGGCGTCGGGCGCCTCGGTGCCGCGGGCTCATCTAAAGCAGAGATCGCGAGAATTCGACTCTCTGCTTTTGCGAGGGTTCACGGGTGACAAGTCAGCTCTCGCTAGCTTCCAGTCTCTGACGAGGGTCTTAACGCGATGAAATGTTACTCGAAGAAGTCTCATGAAGTAATTTGAAGAAGAAGAAAAAAAAAACGAATGAAACAATTCCTAAATATGATATATCTTACGAAATTGTTTGTTTAATTTTGTTTATTTTTAAACATTTTTTGATATATTTTTCTTTTACAAATAAAGTAGTGAACTTTTTAAAATGTGACATTTGTTATACCTATTATGTCTACTATATCTCCTTTATGTTATTTCTATTTCATTCTGTGATTTCGTTTCGGAAAGTGGTATGAATTTTCGGAACAATGTATATATATTTATTATGATTGACTAAAATATGGATATTGCTTCTTGGAAATTTTGTTTGAGATACTTTCTTGAAATTGATGAATATATATTTTTAAACTTATTCATTCAAACAATGTCTACAATGTCTAAATTCTTGATTTGATTTGATATTACAATAACTTGATCTACTGATGCAACAAGGATGAACAATTTTGCAAAGTGACTGGTACGGTTTCTTTTTCGAGGCATCTTCATTAGAGCTTTAATTTACATGCTCTATGGTATGTGGAATTTCTTCTCTTAAAGCTCTTCTCCCTCCATATAGTTAAACAGTTCATAGAATCATGGTACCATTGCAGGTTATTATTGACATGGCTGCCTAGTGGTAAAATGGAGGCTATAAAATCAAATTTTGATTTAAAGTATGTCGTGACCGTGTCTTGTGCGCTCAAAAATCCGTAACTTTTTTATTACATTAACTACAAATTCCATGTTACAGTTTCTTCAGAGTTGTATTTCACATATACTTTTGTATTTGGAAAACGTTTCTTGCTTTTACTCTTTCTAAATGAAAACAATGGCAGTCAACTTCAGCATCCCCAATCGACTGTACCGTATTGGGACACCGTAATAATATTTTTTCAGAAAGCATTACGATAGTTTAGTCTTCGTTTAACTTGAAATGTCATTGATTTTCTATATTTAATTATAATTTTCTCGATCAAATTTAATACATTGCATTTCACAATTTTTCACGCTTCGATCCATTAGGGACTCATTCTCATGCCTCTCTTTTCACGTGACACGTATTCGACTATCAACTCATAGGATCGAGTGCTTTCTTAAATCGCTCTTTCTCATCTTCCTCCTTCTTCGTCTGCCTCAGCATCAGATGCGTGCATCTGCCCTTCTTCTTTTCCCAAGCCTCTTCTCTTCGCTTGCCTCGTCAGCGAACCGCGCCCACTCCCGCGAGACCGCACTGTGCCTTGCGGACGTTTGGACAGAAAACAAGCATAAGAGCGCGGCGCGTCTCCTCAGGGGCGCCGTCGCGATCTGAGCAAACATCGATAACTCGACGACAATAAAAATGCTAACAAACTGCGAGCCAGAACGACCATGCTTCTCCCAGATTCCTCTGGGTCCCTGCCTTAGTCGTGGATTTGAAATAATATTTTCATGCACGATGTTGATTTTCTGAGGATAATGAAGTTACGAATTTTCTCGTGGCGATAGAAAATTGCCGAAGTTTTTTTATATTTCTGGTAAAAGTTATTTTCTGGAGTGTTTTGACTTTATGTTTGTTCGGGTTCTCTGGAGAATTAGATGAATATTTTATGATCAGTAAAAAACTTGATGCTTTTCGATCGTCATTTGATACCGTAAATTTTGAATGTTCCCATAGGTGGAGGTTGAGGATATCTTCCTTGACTACTTTGTACAAATGTCATGGTTTCTTCACAAAATGTTGAAGAAAACAACCTTTTTTCAGTGTCTCGTGTTTATTTTTACTTTTGTATGGAGCTACATGGGTAAATGTCACAACAGAAGAGGGAAATGCGAGAGGAGGAGAATAGCAATGTTACTTGCCGTTTGTGACGCTATCGCTCGCGCGCAGCCCTCGTTAGTGGTGGTGGACAATTAAGAAATAACAAACTCGGCAACAGTCACCGTCTTATCTCTACATCCCTCGCCCCCTCTTAATGCTATATCTTCCTCTTCCGCAGAGAAGGGGAGTTCGCGAGGTGCTTCATCCCTCTTTCCTCCTTCTGCCTCTGTTTCCACATGGCATATGTAACGAGGGTGCTATTTTCTTTATATGAATTTCCTACCTCCCTCTTTCTTGTTGATGCCCTTTTCCATGCCACATATATCACCTCCTTCCGTATTCAAATTTTTCTTCATTTATTCTGAGTCTCCCTCTGTTTCAACACTTACATTGTTTGCTACTTGTTGTTACTTTTCTTGTGTTTCTTTTCTAAGCTTGTACATTACTTCCTAAGCTTATATAGTATATGTTGTACTCCTTACATCGGCATAAAATTAGATGCCAGAAGTTCATTAATGAGTGTAATTTATTGTAAAATTGCTTTCGATAACCTTGAATCATTATATATGTTATAATTTTCTGAAAACTTTGACTTTGTTAACCAAGTATTAGGTGTTCACTTCTGGCCTTATCAAATAAAACGTTTCTAATACTTTTAGACCACTCATACCCAAAGTGGTCTATGACTACGACCTGCAAGGGGTCCCTGTCAGTGAAAAACTAAATTGAGGATCCACATACAGTGTATGTATGTCATGTGTATGTCATACCTGTTACTCATTCCTTGTTGTGGAATATCGCCAGAAAGTTTTTAATTGCTTTTCCAAATTCAACTTAGTGGAAAGGGGTTTCAGTGTGGTTGCTAATCTCCTAACAAAAAGAAAGAAACAGACTGCACATAACTGACCTAGGAGATTTCAATTTAAACCTAACTAAATTTATGCTAAATGTTATAAATTTGTTATTAAAGCATCAGGTTCATCCCTCCCACTAAATGTATTTCTTTTTTGCTTAGTTATTTTATGTAATAGACACTAAATTTTAATTTGGCTGGTTTTAATGTGAATACAATTAATAAATGTATAAAAGTAACATAATTTCTTTGTTTTTCACACTACAGTTAGAAATTTAAATCGTTCAACGTGAGTAGTGCTATGCCAGTTGTCAAAAACACATTTGAAGTTGATGAATTGGCCAAAATTCAATATTAAATAGGGCACCCAAAACTGAAAAACATGGCGAGTGGTCCACGAAACAAAAAGGTTTGGGGACCTCGGTTTTAGACTTACCATCATCTTTTGTCATCATTATGTCGTTTTCCGTTTATTTAAATTTTCAAACTTGTTCTCCTTTCTTCCGCGCAAACTAGTAGAACGAGCTTTCTTCGACTAATGATGAGGAAAATTGATCAATCTGCGTGAGTGTTTCTTAGTTTAAGTTTCTGTTGATTTTTCTCTAGTTATTTTCATAAAGAAACTTTATTATGTTTCAAAAAAATACCCGAAGAGAAGTTTGTTGATCTGAGACCTTGAAAGTTTTGAACATTCTTTATTTGAGAAGGGGATGTGTTCCATATTTTTAGTTTCCGTAGAAAACAGGTCACAAACACGTACTTCGCGTAAGAAACATGTAAAATGGAAAGTTTTATTTCGGACATAGTATGTTATCGTTGCCAACACAGTGACAAGCGGTGTTCCATTGTTGAGACACGAAAATTTTATGCTTCTTCGCGCTTTTTATAGGAAATGTGTTTTATCTTATTCCAGACCGTTGAGCCCAAGTGTAGCTCTGCGAGACTAGTACAGCCTTGGTTGTATTGACGTGTCTCCATTTCTCCACCCTGATTCCGCTGGAACTCTCAAGCACGAGTCAGCGTTCAACTGTCAAAAGCAACGCCTTCGGTTGTGGCGATGTGCTACAACTGGCATAGCAACTGGTCCCAACTCTGTTCTCGCGACTATTGTTTATCGCAGGGACAAAGGAAATCTGCCTCCCCCAGCAGTTAGGGTATCTCGCATGTACTCGATACCCTAACTTATGTCAGGAAGTGGATGGGAAGTGCTCGATACGTGTGGGACAAGGAAACGTCTACGGTATATGAATCGTAGGATGTGTATTCTAACGTAAGAATAAAAAAAAACGAAGAAACAACGTTATTTCTTGCTTGGTTGCTTTCAACATTTTATTTTACAAATAATATCACGTATTACACCATTCTTTGTTAACACTAATTGACAACAGTATACCATCTCCGATGTGGGATACATTACACGTGTTTCGTATAAATAACCTACTACCATTCATTGGAGAAATAAACATAGCCTAATACAATAAAAGAATCTTCGGAAAGTTACACTACTTGTTTGACGTTTACTGTAATTGTGTATTAAAATTAATTAACTTTCCATCAATCTTGTTACTTGTTCTAACGTCCTTTTATGCAAGTGAAGTTCCTTTTTAAACATGGCATTCATCAGACACACAGTCAAAAGATTCTCGTTGTAAGTTGACTATTTTGCAAGTATCTTCAAAAGGATTCCTCTCAGCTATCTCGCGATGCCAGATGAGCGCTTCATTCAAGATGAAATCGTAGGAAGAGGAATTAAACAAAATCTCTTCCTTGACAAAGAATCTAGATATTGTAAATTCTATGAAAAGGACGGACGTTTTGCTACACGAGGAGACTTTGTTTGAGCCACGAATTAGGCACACCTTAATTAGAAATTATTGGAACAATGCGGAGAGATAAGGTGCTGAAGGTAAAGGTGAAGAAAACGGTTAACGTTCGAAAGAGAAAGATAAGATACGTAGCTTGATCTTTCTGCAGAATAAATTATTCTTGTCAGGCATTAGCTATTCTTTGTATTTCAGGTACTATTAGCATCTGGTGATTCTCAGCATCAAGACTCTGCAGCTGAAAGAATTTGGATGCACGATCTCAATAGAGCCCTTCATTTACCTTTAGCCTTAAATCCTCCTATATAATCTTTTTTAAATACGATATTTCCTCGTTTGCGCTAACAAAATACTTTTTTTAATAATTGAGAGACAGTAACATAGAAACAAATTCAATATATTTACATCTATATTCTGTGTACTGGAAGTTCAAAATATTCACTTCTATTACTCACAAAACTGACATAAAATATCCGATTTGGATTATTCCAAAATTGAATGCAATATTTCAATGAATATTCCAATCAAAATATTCCAAACAATTATTGCATTATTTTGTTATGTGACATTTATTTCATTAAAAATATACGACCTTTAATATTAACATGGTAGAAGAAGTTACTTTAGACTTATAATCACTATAAAAAAATAAATAATAAAGTTTGGTATGTAATAGATGCATTTCATTTTAGTCTATAAAATATCGGAAGGCGGTTGGTTACTTCCCTCACTGTATCACCATTTCTTCGTTCGGAGACGTCTTGACCCCAAGATGCTTCCCGACATATCTTTCTCTCAACCAACATCCTTATTGAAGTTGACAGCAGCAGTGTGATCCTTTCCGTACTAAGTAAATGGACAGCCTGAGAATGGTTGTTGTTTGGTATAATTTTTTCTCAGCATTTTGTGAGGAAACTAAAATTAATATAATTTTTTGTCATTTTCTTGCACGGTAAATTATCGATACGCAACAAGAATTATCTAGTAGATGAATTATTCCAATTGTAAAGGGTATGTTGGTGTGAGGGAAAGGTGATATGTCTGGCTCAAGATGTCTCGGAACAAAGAAGTGGTGACCATGAAGAAGGTAGTCAGCCACCTTCGTATATTTTACTGTCTATAGATGTGCATATAATGCAAACATTCCTGTGATTTAAAAGTATGGAGATAGTAGCTAATAAAGCATATTTATATATGATGTAAATATAATGTTTTAGAGTAAAAATCGATTTCTTCTGCGTAGTGTTATCATTAAGATTTCGTTCCTCGCAGTTGATATGTTCAGTTGGCGACGCGAAGCCTTTGTACCGTCATATCCTTGGCTTCGTTGCTCGCAGAACCAGAGGCGCCAATCACGATGCTCGATATTCCGCCGCTGTCGAAAGCCATTGTCACCAGCTCACCTTATCAAAACAGAATTTGCGCGTTATGCAAAAGAACCGCTCGCTTCGCCGCCATCACCTCGGGGTGACTGGCATCTCCACAGCCCAAGGAAATACAGTAATTTAAATGCAGTATGCAGATCATATGAAAATGTTCACACCCGCGCTCCGATGCTGCCTTGAGTCATTCGCACGACGCCATCTTTGCGGGAGGAAACTGTTTTGCACACTCTCGTCTCAATTCACCCCCTCCCCTCTTACTCCATCCTCCTTAGAATTCCTCGACCATCGCACCTCGCCTGCACTTCTCCCTTTCTTAGTGATTCCTTATTCTCCCTCCTTTCTATTGTCATATCCTCGAAAGCATTTCACTTCTCTTCGTCTCTGCCATATTTCTCTCAGCTCATTTTCATACTTCTTGCAGTACTTCTTTCTCACCATACTGCGTCTCCTTATTCCCCTGGTCTTACCCTCGCTACATTAATTTCCTTCAGGCCATTCCTTCGTCATTCTACCCACTCAATATATCCTCCCCTCTCGATTCCTGCCACTTCTCTGCCCACTCCAACTTCATTCCTACTTTCCTCCCCCTCCTCCCTTCTCGCCAATGTTTCTCAGTCGTCGCAAGCGTCGCCGCTGCTTATGCATGTAAATGTTTGCACTTGCGCGGGCCTTTCCTCCGCCTGTGGGTAAATTGGCTATTTCGTTAACAAAGGCGTTCGTTCGCCGGCGCATGCGTCAGGCACAGGGTTTTTCCGGACGCCGGAGCCTTAAGACAATGCACGCGGCGCCAGGTTCGTTATCTGCACGGCGCCGCACCGCGCCACGCTCGCTCCCCACCGCTGCCGCCGCCTCGCTTTCAATGGCTGCCCTGGTCCTGCTTCCACTGCTGCAGTGTCGTCGTTGTTCGCTCTCCGAGTTTGATTCTCCAGTCGGTAGGAACTTGAGAGAAGGGTTTCAGCACTTGAAAGACACTTGATAACCTCCGACCAGTTGTCGAGCATTATTTGGTAAAGCAAATCGTTTTGCAAATATACCTCAATGTTGTTGACAATCTAATATGTGAGAAGATTCTTATCTAAATGAGGTTATATACTTTGCATCGTGTCGACTGGATTCTCTCTTGTAAATACAAATTTCAATTACAATATCGTTTTCGTTCCATCTCGCAATTATCATCTCAAATTCAAGTAAAAAAATCACATGCACAATTTAACCAGTGTTATGTATTGAGAATATTTTTTTAGCTTTGATTGTTTTTAATTAAAATATAGACACTAACAAATGTAACTTCAATGTTTCTGTTGATTTATTTTGTACTTTTCTCGGCTGCATTATGAAACATTACCCTACAAGAGTTCCCGTTCTCACAAAATAACACCAAATATTTCACTTCAAGAAATGAATTAATCCAGTTTCTCTATTTAGAAAACAATAATATCAAATTATTGTTTAAGTTCACGGTTAGTGCAATATTAATAGTATAAATCACGTAGAAATTACAGTCGTGGCAACGTTATTTCATCGTTCACAAAGTCATGCCGACGTCGAAAAACGACGTTGTGACGACTTTGCCAAAACATACCTAGCAACGTCGATCCGACCAAAGAGAATGGCGTCTTTACGACGTCAGACGACATATTTTCAACGTCGTAAAGTAGCATATTTGACGTCTGGTATCGACGACTTGACACATCTCTAACCCTCGCAAGAAAACGATTTTTCGGCGTCGATTGACGTCTTCTTTTCGACAATGTTGAAATATCAATCTTATTTAAACTTTTTTGGATATTATATTTTTAACAATAAACGTTTTGGTTCTTTTTTTTAATTTTCTTAAAATTTATTCTATTAGATTGATAGAATTGAAAATAAGGTTTTTTAAATAATAACTCGGTATTGGGTAAAACTAACCTACAAAAATCCAAAATATTGTCAGTATACAACTGCTTGACCTGCAGACAATGCAGTAAATTTTCGTTGTCGCTACATCGCATAACTACGTGGCCTGGAGTTAAAGTTTAGGGCGACACAACGTGGGAACGGCGTCGATTTTTGACTCAATTTCGACATCGAAACACATCGTGACGATCGTAAAGTTGGCTCAACGTCGGTGATTACTGCATGGGAAATTATGGTGTGCATGTTTATCCATATATTTTTAATTTTAAATTAAAACAAAATTCTTTCTACATTCTGTTGGGATAATTATGTTGTATTTACATTCAGTATTAAGAACAAAATTGCTGTCCACGCAGATCATTTCAGCGCGTTTTAGAATCGAGATGAATTGGTCTGAAGCACATAAAACGCAACTTTGTGAAGGTTCTCTTTTATCGAAGTGCGTTTTCATAGTAACCAGCAGAAAATGCCGTTTCCACGCGATTGCTCTCAACAAAAGCTTTTCGAGTTAATATTACGATTGACATCCTTAATGAAGCAGACGAGCAGATGTGCGGAGCACTGGCGGACTGTCGCTTGCTAGGTTGCAAGAGCTGTCTGTGCAGTGGCAAAGTGATGGGCGGGCGGGCTCCCACCCGCCGTCAGTGTGTTCACTCACGTGTGCCAATGCACCATTTCAATGTGCTTGCTCCCCGTTTGAGCGTCGTCTGTTGCACTGTCCAGCTCGCTCTGACTTTTCTCTGACTGCCCTCGCTACACTCTCTCCCTGCACTGTTGTCAGTTCGTGGCTCAGTGCACTTCACCTCACGGGCTCCATCGTCTTTCATCTTCTTCATTCTCTACTTCACGCCAATCGACTTCTTTTTACACAGCATTCCCCTTATATTCATTCACTATTCTATCTGTAGAAGTGTTTACTTATTCACGATATAGGGGGTTTTACTTTTTCATTCCACGTTACGTCAGGTAACCCATTTTACAGAAACGAATTTTTTTTTTAAAGACGAGATTCAACCTATTTGGTCCGCTTTCGCACCTAAGTTATAATTGTTTAGTAACTTATCATACGAAGTGGTATTCGGGAATATATTTGAAGATACGCACATCTGGGCGAGCAATCGATGTACCAGCGTGGTATTTCACCTTAAGTGTTTGAGGAACTCGGAAAAAAAGAACAAATATTTCTCCGAAAATGGATTTTTTCCCAATATCATTGACATTCATCACCAAAAACCATTTTCCGACTTTTTAATACACATTCTTAAGTTAGTCTATTTCCTTACAGAATACATTGCCAAGTATTATCATGACCAGATGTGAAAAGGTAGCAAACAGACGGAGACACTTTCTCATTTATATACTAGTATGAATTTCGAATTAGTGATAATTACATACTATGTATATGAAGTTTATAACAGTGATAGCGTTAACTACATAAAGTGTATAACACATATAGACAACTTCATTAATTTATTAAGAATATATGGGAAGGATTCTGTCTTTTCTCGGATACAAAATGTTCACTTACCAATTCCACACTGTTACACCACACCAGATGCGGTGTGGGTATTTTTTGGGTAGAAGCGGGAGTCAACCATAAATACCACAACCCTTATGGTAGAGATCGCTGCCACCAGCCCAGTTTCCCAGGCAATCAAACACTCGTGTAATAACAATAAAATATTCCTTTAATACAAGTTAAATTGAAATCTGCATATTTACAAACTTGAACGAACTCTCAAATCATAAATACAAGTATAAATTTGTCATTACACAGTTAATGCTATCTGAAAGCATCCATTACACACAGATATGAATACTGGTGTTAACAATTAATTCGGAAATCTACCTAGATCATCCGAATCTCCAAAATTTACAAGTTGCTATCCCGAAATAACTAACTGTTCCAAGTTACGTCATTCGCGCTCAATAGCAATGTAATTGAATTACCGTAGCAATTCTCAGTGGTCTGACGACCAATACTAACCAGGTCATATCTCAGTACCCGGGTACTTCCGAACACTCCGCAGAAAAGTCTGAAAGTCTCCGATGATCTTCAATCCTCCCAATATATACGGAAGCGGAGGTCACGTGACCACGCCTTCGCTACCGCAATCAGCACTCCAAATCAACTTGGTCACCCCTCAGCTTCTGAGAACACTGCGTGTTTACCGATATGCCAGCGTCCTTCTCGGGATGGCCATTATTTCATCATCCGGTGGAAGTTTTCCATTCACACTGGCCACGCGCTTCTGCAACATTCTTCTGGGTGCACTCCTTCTCAATTTTTAGAAGTACATGAAAACGGTTCAGCACCTACACAATGAACGGGAAGGCTTAGTGGCGGTCACTTTTCCTTCTTTGGGTGTGACTAGCCCAACCCGTAATCTTCTTAGGAATGTACGGTTAGCAAAATGCGTGAAAATGTTAATATTTCACAAATCGATAGACTGAACGGGTCCTGATGTTACACACAACTTTTGCCTCTACTAATACAAATGTTGAATTGTAATGTCAATTGTAATATTGAAAAAATGAAGTGTGGATTAATAGTATATAGATTATATTATACCTACTATAAATGTAGAGAATTGAATAATTGATTTAAAAGACAGTAACATTTTGATAGTTCTTATTACATTAAAAATAGTAATAATACTGAAAAACAATTACTTATTGTTTAGTAAGCATTGCATCTTAGTGATAGAAAACTGATTAGTTGTTCTATTATTATTATTATTATTATTATTATTATTATTATTATTGTTATGTAGAGAACTGACACAATTAATTTTCAGTTTTGAGTTTGACACACACGAATTAGTGTGTGAACCGTTAGTTGTGCGAAGGCATTAATTATTTCTAGAAGTAGCGTACATAAAGGTAACGGGTAACGATACCAAATGTAATTATCATGTCGATTTTGCAGGCAATATCATGTGTTTTGGGTCAGATAGCATTTCTCTTATATGAAATCTCTGAAAATTGTAGTTATGATTACGGTGGAAGACAGGATTACTAAAACTTACGACTATTGTATACAAATCGTATCATAGACCAGTTTAATCTCATTTTGTCCTTAATCCAATATATATCATTTAGTATTATCTACTCATCAACACATTCATGCAATGTGTACCTTGGCTTGGCATATATAATCTCCAATAAATCTCCTTGTCACTATTACATTCACTTTCATCATCATCATCTTGGCGTCTCATGAGAAAGAGGACATACGACATGAAGATAGACTCTGATCGATGATAACCAAGCTCCAGACCCAGTAGCAGATTGGGAGTCATAATGGAAAGAAACAAATCGTGTACATAATTACGACCGTGGGCGAAGGGGGTTCGAGAGGCGATACGCAAAAGGGGAAGATGGACACGACGTCGGAGGAGACGGAGACGATGTAGACAAGAGGGTGGCAGTCTTTGGAGACGGAAGCTGCAGGAAATGAAGCTCGTTTCGCCAGCGGTTTGGGGGGGGGGNATGGGTGACGAGGCGGAGCCTTCTTTCATTGCCTTTTCAGTCTTCCTTTACCCCCACCTAGCTTCTTCTTCTTCTTCGTCCGAACCTTGGTTCCTCCCTTCTTTACTTCACCCTCTTCTTGTTTCACACCTTGCTTCGTATCAGATTCGCTTTTACCCCTACCACAGTGATCCACCGCTCCGCTCTTCGTCACTTCATCTTCTATCCCTGCTTGTTTCTTTGCGAAGTGCCACGCCGTGTATGGGGGGAGGGAGCGGTGGAGATGGAATGAGGAAAATAGTGGGAGATAGAGAAGGTTTATTAGGCAGAATCATTGAGCGGAGATGCATCGGAACTGTTTACTCGAGTGACGTCTAAAATCTAACAGGAGACAGAGAATGATAAAAGTTATTATTTAAAAGGAACGAAGCAGAATCGGTGTTTTTCACGTTTCCTTTATTTATTTTTCATTGGTAAAAAGGGAGATAATACTCCGATGAATCGATATTTTATTCATCAATATCTCCCAATTCTAAATTTTACTATTCACAATTTCATTTAATTTTCACCAACACTGAATCAGATGCAATATACGTGTCAGAATACTTATACATTTATGATTTTATCTCTTGGACAAAACGAAAACTGATATTATACTTCAATTTTGAAACATTATCTGAAGGTCTTAATGTAAGTACACAAATAGAAACATACAATCGGGAGATGAACGTCGAATATCACAACAATGCAATATTTTTCCTGGGGATCTTCCTGCATGTATTATCCTCTAACCAAACTTACACTTGTACTTACAGAGCGACATTTTGCGAGCGCAAGGAACATATGCCTTGTTTGCAGTAATAGAGGAGAGTAATGGTACATACAAGCACGCATTTCGACTTAACCACCATCAGAATCAGAGTTGTTGGGGAGTTTAGAACGGTGGCGGCATAAGCGGCAGCGACGGGAACTAGGCCGCGAGCGCGTCTCCAGATTAGCCCTCATTAAATGTGAACAGTACGGGAGGGAGGAGCTAGTGAGGTAATGAGGGAGAGTGGAAGGGAAAGTTTTAATTTATGAGGTGGGACATTTGTTCGTCGTCCTTTCCCGCGTGTTCTCTGGAGAATGCACGATGCAACGGCACTGTACAGAGCAACGGGTGGAGGATTCTCCTTTGCAAAATGGGGGAGTCGAGCGAACTCTGAAGGCGGTCGAAGCTCTGATCGAATCGTCTGAAACGTCCCTGGAGACAATGACAAGGTAGTCCTTATCACTCAATAATGAACTAAAGCTCATATGACTAAACACCAAAAAATTACGTTACCCTCCTCTTCCTATATTAATTATCTTTGTCTAGTTATTTTACCATCTAGTACATTTATATATATATATATATANTTTATGAATATCCGTCGACGAAAAGTTTTTTAGGTTTTAAAGAATTGAATAATTTTTTCAAACATTTTGTCGTAGACCATTACTTCTTACCATCGCGCCGTTTCTTTTACTCCCCCAATGGATTCATGTGTGACTAGTGACGGTTCATGTCTCCGTAAAAATAAAAATAAAAATAAAACGTGAGATGTTTCAGCATTTTGGGAAAGAGGAGATATTTACAAAAAACACACACACACACTCACAGTAATGGTTTCGTAGCCAAATAAAAATTGTGAAAATGCGCCTTTCAAAATGAGTAGGAGAACATGAATCTTGTTCCACCTAGAATAGCCATATTTTTATCAAAAAAATGAAACATTAAAAAATGGAGAATTCTCTGCATTCTTATATCTGTCACTTGTTTTTATTCAACGTTTTATGTTTTGAGGGTGATTGATATAAGTTTGGATTTAACCCCATGGATTTTTCCCTATTCTTCGTGGTCGTATTACTCGCAGTAGTGAGATGAATTGTCGTAGTTTAAGTATCTTGCAGAGAGAGAGTTCAAAAAACTCATCTTACTTGCGATCGCAGAAGAGACTCTTCAGGAAAGTCTGCTCATTACTTTTCGTAGATCAAAGAACAGGGAATTCGCCTCCGCCCCGCCGCATTCATCACTTCCGTTTGGTTGAGGGTGCAAATATTTGCAGTAGGATTTAGAGCCATGGGTTGTAAGATGGATTGAGTAGGTTCGTTTGCTTTCGTAAATTTCAGTTTCTTTGCTTTGGATGTTTGTTAAGATGATTCAACCTTACTTTCAAAATAAAACAGGAGTGTTTTATTTTATTATAAGTTCTAGTACTTGGCAATTTTGTGCATGGTTGTAGGTGAACATTTATCTTAAAAGAATAAATGTTTCTGAATAAGATGATGAATGTTAGTTAAAGAAAATCTCTTAGACAAGTGTTTGAGACTTAGTGTCTATTAAATTACTCACACGTAATTTCCTTTAATTATACTGTCATATATGATTTATTATGCAAATTTTTGCATATTTTTTATACAAATGTATACAAGTCCTTGTGAATATCACAGCTACTATATGCATTACTATATGCTTTTCTTTGGAATATTTCGACTCATGTGAAATCATGCATCATAATTTTTGTACATCTTAGCACTTTACTTTTTTTCATAACTTTTACTTTTTATTTTTGTGGGGCTTTACGGCTCGTCGACGTCAAAGGTCATTGGAGCCCTCATAACGTTTACTACCAGATCACACTTAGTTACCGATTTTTGACAGTAAATTTAATGATCATTTATTGGTAATCGCGGAATGAATACGAACAATTTACTTACTGTTTTCCTATAAATATAGAACGTCTCTTCCTGAAATACCAAAAAGTATCTAAAGAACATTATTCAACTGTAAAATTTTTATTGCGGGAGTTAATTTGTTAAACTCGATGTGTGACTAAGGAGCTGAGCATATTTTAAGCAATTTTCATTGGGCGGAACTGGGGTTACAGAAAGGTCTGTAATACTCCACAGACCGGAATTCTGTCCGGAAAATGTATTTTGGAATTGGAATTTGGTTTCAAATCACAGAAAATTCTGTGAAGTCACTAGAACATGAATTATATATAAATTAAAATATGTTGTGCTAAGGAGTACAGCTCGGATCAATGCATAATCCAAGAGTGAAGTGTCCATCGAAGCGGATAGGACGGAGACGCACTCTGTGGTGACTCTCACAGTGCATCTCCAATTCACCCTTCGTACCGTAACGCGCACCCTTTCAGAGTCAAGGGAGACTGACCCTTGTCCCTCGATAAATTAATTAGGGATATAAATCTGCGCCCATATTGCCCTGACTAATGATGTAATGCTTTGCTTCTCGCTGCCCGCAGCCGTTGCATCCGCTACCATCGCCTTCACCATCAGCACTCCTCCTCCCATCCCCATCCCCACCCCCACCCCTGCCCCTTAACACACAACCCCCACTGTCAACGATAGTCCTTCAGCTGCTGCCATAGTTTCTCCACCGAACAACATCTCTGTCGTTTCCTGTCACAACCACAGGCTCGACCTCTGTTCGCTATGGACTCAGGGATGAACCAGGAAAGAACAACACACCATTCATCTTGCCATTGAATGAAAAGTCAGGTCAAGCGTTAGGTATCACATCTGTGATTCTCAGCCAAGTGCTTGTAGCATCACAATTATAAATTACCTTGGTAAGTAGCGAAGTTTCCAACATTTTTTAAAATTAATATTTGAACTGGTCTTCTATGGAAGGATCGCAAATATTATGTTCACATCAATAAAGACAACTGCTTCATTATCATTGTACTTAATCGACCGAGGAAAAGTTTGTATGAACAAGTGTCACAAAAACTCAGCTGAACTTTTTCTGCATTAATTATTTTTATGTTATAGAGCAATAAAATATTTAAATTACAGTTAAGTCAGAGTAGTGCATTATATTTGAATTATCGCCGTTCCCGACATTCTGAAAATCCCGGTACGAATGCTTATTCATTTTTACGCCTCTATTTAAGTGTAGATCCCTGTTAAGGCACATTTCTAAACTGGAAACTTTTCCCTCTCAAATCGTTTCTCAAAACGAAATTCTCAGAACATAAAGGGAACATTCTCAGAACATTATCTTAATATAACTTTACGGTGCCATATATATTTCCAAACAAATTATTCAGTTATTTTTATCAATGTAATATACGAGAGTGAAAGAATTTAACATATTTTCTGTACTTACTCTTTATTGTTTTGATCTTATAAAGGTTAAAACTTTATAAATTTCATATTTCTTTACGAGATACCTCGTGTTTGCCTTATTTCTAAACATCGATACAGGTAAGTGTGGCCAGAAAGAATTGACTCTGCTATGGCATGAGTCTCTGTGTCAATGATTCAGCGGTGACTGTGGCGCGTGGAACAAGCTTCGGAAATGAGAGAAGAGCCATCAACTCTTACCAACCACCAGCTCTCATCCGTCTCACCTCGTAGACACGCTATGCCTCACGACGAATTATTGAAGTCGTTCGATTACACGGAAACAAAGCAATAATTTTACAGAGTGAGAGAGAGAGAGAGAGAAAGAGAGTTGCTGCGCTGCCTGCCGGCTTTGCGGCGAATTATTCAGCGGATTCGAAACGAGATCCCTGCTCCCCAGTAATTAGGGAAATTGGAAGCGGCAACGACAGTCACATCGTTGCTTCTTCCATTGAGAAACGATGGAGAGAGTTTAAATAGACGACGAGAAAGGTTTAGAAACACGAAATAACGATTAACTGTTTTAATGATGTAGGTAATACATTCTCATTTTAGAGATATTCTTGGTGTGTAATAAGAGATTTGCTTTATGAGAATGTATTTCATGTAATGCCCTCAAAATTATTCAAGAAGTAATTCATTTCAAAATAGCCATCGAACTGAACTAAGCTATCGAGAGGAAATCAAGAAAAACTAAGAATGAAACAGTATCTACCATTAACATACATAGAAATAGATCGTTCTATACTGCAAAAGCTATTACTATTTCTTCTTCTTGAGGGATCGTTAACTTGATGTATTATTGAAGTCTGTCAGTCTTTACCAAGGTCAGTTTCTTTCAACCTTCGTAGTTTTTATTACCCTCATAGTTAATTTCATCAAGAATGTTTTGAGGAGAAACTGTAATTTGAGTTCGTTCCGAATTCCAAAAACATCCACTCGACGCTAATATATACATACTAAATTTCTTCGTTCCTTCGTATGTGATTTTCCGGCACCATGAGAGAACCTCGTCTGCCATCGAGCGACATCTGTTTTTTCTCATATTTTCTCGCCGCCCCAAACCGAGTACTGCGGATTACTGCTTGTGTTATAGACGGCGCATGTTATTTCTGCTCTCTTGTTTCCGGTTTGTCTGCTTGGTTCGTTGATCTGCTCACGGATATAATTAGATGAGCAGAAATATCTGGAATGGTGATGAAAATGTGAGAAGCTGCAAAACATCAGCAAAGGATTGGTGAGAGTGGTGACACGAATGTTTGATCCGAGGTAAACCAAAGCAGTTACGACAAGTATATGTAATAATAATGATTATAATTATTGAACAATGTAGTGCAAGATACGAGATAAAATAATGAAGAAATAAGATAGTAAAAAAGTTATACAATTGAATGTATCGATACCAAGCAAATTTGCGTGAAATATTTTTTTTTCCAATTACAAACATGACACCATTTACCACGCAAGATTATTAAAAATATTATGCACATTATACGGTACAAGGATTATAACAAAGTACCCAGTGTGTCAGTTAATAAGAGGGATATTTAAAGACATGATACGATGGTAAATATAACATTTCAAATAAAATATTCCGATTGTATAAATTCGAGAGTAAACAGCTCATATTACAAGAAAATCCTCAAAAATGTCAAGATACATATAACATTCCATTGATGATATTGAATATATACGATAAAAAATCTGCGCAAAGTTGGCAGAAAATGTAAAATTCATAAAAATTAGTCAGATTTCATAGATAATTTTTCCAAGGCAACCAGGAAAATCGTCTGTTTTGTGGGAAAAAATTCATTAAATAAAATAAAAATATTGTATTCTCGATCCATAATCTTCTTATCTACATGTGAGCTCTAAATGCTAATAACATGGGTCGAATGCCGTTAATATGGAGAAACATAGCGGATGGAGAATTTTACATACATTAAATTAAAAATACATTATTATTCAGCCCAAATTCTATAATACTAAGTACATAAAGATTGCGATAAACTTAAGCTAGAAGTAAGTTAAAAAAATGTGTATTTTTTGCTACAAAAGCAGATTGAAACAGACATGGACAATATAAATCAATCAGCTGGGAGTAATTACGTAACAGGGCAAATGTAATTATCATCTGGTTCGTGTGCCTAGATAAACATACCAAATCAATCAAGAATACTAGGTTGTTTAGATTTGAGTTCCCTTTAAAATATTGGTGACATTTGTATTTCTTTTTCATTAATATCTTTCCGGTAGCAATAATTCGATCAAGGAAGTGAAACTGTAAGAGCAGGAATAGACATGCATGATGCTCATGGCAGGTAACTTGAGAAACTCGGGGAATGTTCCAGACTTTGATGATTGTGAGTTTGACGCAAATTAATCAACGAGTTGCTGAGAGGCCTTGTCTGGAAAATGTGAGGTTTACCTGGAGTTTGGTAAAGGGTTTATTGGTGCTATTAGCGGTGTAGTTTCAAAATATCAGCACGCTGGTACTGAAACTGCCACGTCGTTCTGTTTTCATATTTTCTCTTACACTTAGACAAATTATTAGCATCCTTTCCTGTTTGATGACAAGAGCGTTCGACGTGCCACTTTTTCGTGGCCTGGAATGCCTCACGTAACGGATATATTCCCTCGAGCAGCCTTTAAGCGACGTCAACAAGAGCTTCTCTTGAGAGTTCCTTGACGTCTCTTTTCCTAACCTCTCTTCCAGCCCTTGTGGCCCTTCGCGCACAGATAACCGACAGGGCACTTCTCCCACACGGTTTCGCTCGCGGGTATCAACGGGAAATTTATCTCGATACAGAGACAGAAGGAAACATGGGGAAAGTTCACAGCCCGGCGTGCGGAAACACTGCAACGTTATCAGACAGTTCGGTAGCCCGACCACTCCCCCTCCTCCTTCTCCTCCTCCTCCTCCACATACCACCGCCTTGACGTAGCCGAGAACGATTCCGAACAGCGCCGCCGTTCTACCAAAGCTCCTCCTGGAGTTAGCGAGTTCGAGGTTACTCGCCCGAAGATAACGCATAAATTTTAACTTGTATCAGTTCGAAAGTGCAACTGAGTTTTGAGCTCTTCTTCGTATATATTGCTGGCGAATCTTAAGAGAAAAACATCCCTTGGAAACAATAGTGAATAGGAATTGTTCATTTGAGAGCGTATAACGTGTATATGGCAAAACATTTGAACAGAATTCTGAACGAAGTTTTGTTACTACTGAATGATAGAACGTGGAACATTTTTTGCATTGATTTGAATGCTAATCATAAAATTTATATTCTAATATGAATATCTGATTTTTTTTGTTAAGAAATTTGAGAAACTAATTGATAACTCATTTTTCTGAAAGCAGGTTCTGATTTTGATAATATACTTCTACCGACAGTTACTCAACATTTCAGTTTATTTTTCCTCAATAAGCTACTGTCCTTTACGTGTCACGCATCATCAGCTCTTTGCCAATTACATCGCTTTTGTGATATTACAAAATAGTTGATAGTGATTGGTGGTACACGACTGTTTGGACGATCTAAATGAGAGAAAATTAATATTCCTCGATAAATAGGAGCTTTATTCAATTTCAAGGAATGCGTGAAAATCTTTTTTCTTTTGTTTGGGGGAAGTTGAGAGTGATATTTATCGAGCAGAAATAGTCTAGTAATGCACTTTGCAGAGAGCGTGGTGTTTGTGTATGACGTGTCGAGGGTCACATTCACCCCTCCCCATCCCCATCCCGCGTGTACTGCATCTTTGGATGCGAGTGGTGGTCACAGCAGTCACAGCGATGCGCTCGTTCGCTCCGAGGGGAGGGGGATGCTGGGGGTCGGATGGACGGACGGTCATCGCGCAGTTGTCGGAAGGAGCCAATAAATTAGGTGCTGAACAATGCAGCCGCCGGCGCGACGCGGCGGCCGGTCGTGAGTAACGTGCCACTGACGGTGCTGTTCCTGACACCCGGCACCACCCCCGCACACTCTCTTTTCACCCACACTGCTTCGTCTCTCTCTGTCTCTTGTATCTCAAACAGTGCACTGGGACTCGGCGATGAACCTCGCGTTGCACAGTGTCCCAAGTAGTCCATCAACTGATACTACCTTATGCGATCTGCGTTTTACCAGTGCAATGTTTGCAGCACTTGTTTTGAACTCTTCGAGAATTTCTATAGATGTTCATGAATTTTCAGAGTTATGATTGGAGTCTTAAAATTGGATGTGAACCAAATTTTAGAATGACGTGAAAAAGTTGTGAGGAATAGAAAAAAATCTAACAAAAAGTGTCTCCATGTGTCTTACATGTCTATCATATTCTCCAATGATGTCTTTTCCAACAATATTTTCTCAAATACGACGAGGTGTTTTAGAAGAAGTAAAATAACGCAATAAATATTTGATCATGTGGCTAAATGTTCTATGAATTTTATCATGAAAATATTGATATAAACATTACTGCTACTTTATAAACATCACATTCTGTTACTGATGGTTGTGAATTGAATAATGTGTTAACGTTTGTATCCATGGAGTGCAAAAAATATTTTCACATACTTAAAACTTTTAATACTCACCTTTAGCGCAATAAATTAATGCAAATATATGTGCTACACAAATATAGAATTTTTGCAATTGTGGTGGAAAAGCTATGGTTATAGAAGTAAGAAAATAAGCGATGTATTTAAGTATTTTTGTGTGAATTTCTACTTGCAAATTTTGGAACGATTTAACACCATGTAAGAAAGTACTTAGATGTAAAAGGAGTATTTAGGAGATTTTAAACAAAACCTTCCTTCTTAAATGGGAATATGCATGTGCATAAATCCCACCTCAGAATAACACGTTTTGAACAAAACGAATGGAAATTGAAGAAAAGAATGTGCATAGTTTTTAAATAGAGAACCTATTGTTCCCAAATTAAGAGACTTAAACAGAAGTGTATTCAAATACCATGTTTGTTTTGAACCAGTAAAACGTGTTGAAGTTTCTCCGTGAATAGTAAAACGCCAATTTGTTAGTCATTTGTACAGAGAAAGAGAAAGAATCCGTCTCCTTTAGGCGAATTTTCGCATAGTGGCGTTGATTGTTAGGTTAAAGACGTGAGTACGTCCACTGCCACTTAACGCTGTTTCCTCCTGTAAGTGGATTTGTATGGGTAGTCTGCCGGCTCTCGAGCCACGGGAGCGTCTGCGCTTTTCAAGTGATGACAGACTCACGCACTTGTCTTCTAAGAGGATTACGCAAGTACCGCACAGGATGACACAGCTATTAACAAATTATGTTAGTCTCAAAACCACTTTCTAAGAGGTAGTCTTTAAAGGAGAGTTAATCAGAAATAGTAGTGATTACAGAAAATTTTATAGTTTTAGTCGATTGTATTATTATATCGTGGATGCAGGAAAAATCTTAGATCTTTTGTTTGCTGAATTTCATGCAACGTCAAAAATATATTACAGTATTATACTACTGATCGTAGTTATAGTTACAATTCTTGTTTGTAGTTACCAAATTATTATTATACCAACAGCAATTGCATACATCTTTACTCCTAACAAAACACTCAAGGAGAGAGAGCAGTTTTGTTTCCTCACTCAGTAGAAGGGAGTTCTCGTATTTTCACCTACTCATGCTAGGTAATTTTTTTCCGTTTTTCAGCAACTCAAATTTCTTCACTCAAAGTAAGTGATGGCCGGAAACTCTGCTCATAAAAAACGTCTAATAAATAAAAAATATCTATAAAATAAAATGTATACTTACAATGAATATTGTAGTTCATATTCTCATATTTCGAGAACCAGTGGTATGTTACTAATGTAAGACTTATAGGATGAAGTCTTTTGGAGATTAGTGGAAACTAACGATTTGAAAGTGTGATTTCCTTAATTATTCATTCGACTTTTTTCTCTTTCTTTCAGGTAAGTGATGCATCTACTTTACCCAAACAACCCTTATTTTCAGGTAAGTTTATAATGATATTAAAAATCTACATGTTTTTTCTGAAGTTAATCGACACGTAATCGATGCATGTCATATGGCCAGTTCTATGGATCACACCTATGACCAGTTCAGTTGTAATTGTCACCTTCATTCTGCCAATGTAATGAGATTTATCCCTTACTTTTCCATCTAATAGAAATACTCCCATAAGAGCTTAAATATTTCCTCATTTTTATATATTTTTGACATTTTTCAGCAATATTAACGGAAAATTTTATATTTTTACATGAGCTCTTTGAGAATTAACCCCTAGAGCCATATTTTACGACTAGAATGAAAACATTCAATGAGTAAAAATTCTTATTTATTGAACTGGGTTTTGATTCGAAACGGTGGATTTCTAATTTGTAAACTTTAGGACAAAGCTTTGGTTTTCGGATTAAAATTTAAAGTTTCAATTTTCATCGTCATTATCTTTGTGAAAAGTTCTTTAATTATTTCTTTATGATTCCAACAATTATACGGTTTACATGAGTCAATAAATCTGTCTTTGGGAATTTCAATGTAGTTACAGTGTAGAGTTTTAGACTTCCCTGACTCGCCGTCCATTCAGCTAAACTTTGAGAAAAAATTAAGCAGATAATCGGTATATGTATACTCATAGGTGACAATACTCGAAGTTAATTCCCTATTTTTTTTGTTCTAAAAATAGACAATTTAAACAAAACTCAACAAAGTTAAAACATGTCATAGTTGTATAGGTGTGCAATTACACGTTGCATTCGATGATGTTTCTAAGATTTGGGAATGTTACAACTTTTGTGGGTTTGTGGGAGCACTTCAGATTTGACCGACGTTTTAATTAAGAATACTTGGAGAGGAAAAAGACTTTCCGTGAAGTAAGTCTGTGTAAGACATATTACGCCACTTGGATCTCAAAAATACTTTCAAAAATAATTACTTGACTCAAGAAGGTTGTGTGGGAAAATATTAGAATCCTCTACAATGGAAAACATTTTTAGTAAATTTGTTTATCATAGATACAAAATGTCCTGTTTATTTAATATATTTTGAAATTAAAAACCCTTAAACATTCACACAGCAAATACTACGTTATGTTACATGTCGTTGAAATACTTTTATGAACTATAGTTCGTTCGCTATCTGTGGATTGAATTATTAGAAAATCCATTTCTGCAGAATCTACCTGTCACTTGCAAGAGAGAGTTCAGTATAAGTGTATCATTTACATTCCCTCCCCTGATCAACGCTCATGCATTCCTGGTTACCTCGTCTAATAATGAATATCACTGAGTAAACAGACGTTTAGTTTCCTTTGGAGTCATTTAGAAGAGTAATATTCTACAAATTTTCCGTACGCACAGTGGTTAAAGTTTATCCATAATAGTAATAAAAACTATTTTTGAAAAGACACATTCTTTGGAAAGAAAGGTATTAGCAGTGCATCACTAAAAACTAGTGACAATTTCTAAATCACAAATAGCAATAAAATGCGTATTTTTAAGCTTTTTTCTGAAGAATGTTTGAAAATACCCTGTATGTATTTTCAGACGTTTATATTTATGAAATCGTAACATTTTCTTACAGTACATGGTTCTAACAAAATTATTTGCGTACCCGATCCATCTTATACCTATTAAGATGTGTCAATTCCGACCTTCAGGTTCTCAGATGAAATTTCTCCTTTATGACTTTACCGAGTTATGGCCATAAGAATCAGAAAATCATAGATGTCAAAATATCAATACACCAGTAAAAAATGAGACAGTTTCAAAATTACATCTAGGAAGACCTCTAGTTAGCATCTAGAAATGTTCACTTTATTCGGTGGTTATGACTCAGACGCACGTTTCAATCGCGTGAGAAACCGAGTCCTTTTTGGATACGAATCCTTCACACTGTGATTCCAAACGTGATCGGAATCAGTGAAACATGTTTCGATACTTCCTTATATTCCTTTCTTCATTTCTGTACCCTATCTTTCCAAGGGTCTTCTTCATATCCTTATGCTGTGCACACCCTTTTTTCTTCTTTCCTCTGCCAAAGAATCTTGGTTTTAGCTTCCATTCAAAGCAACACTAATTTCTTTAAAAGGTCTTCCTCTCTTTGAGACTTCTTCTTTCCCCTCCACCGTTCCATTGCAATCATAGTGAAAGTCTCAGAAACGGAGCTTCACTGTCTTACTCCTGCGAGTCCTGTAACTTTTAAAACGTTTTAACTGCGAGGGATTAGACAACGAATTAGCGCCTTCTACGAAGATTCTGTTGCAGGTGCTTTGTAAGACGAGGTCTGTGTTACAGCGATTATTTCAACAGAATTTGGCCCAACGCTGCAACAGGTGCAATGGAGAAAAAAAAGTGATGTTCATAACTAATCGTATAAATGAGATGCTCTGATATTGTCTCGTCATAATGATGATGTTCTCTGTGATTCAATTTGTATAGAAACAAACATCACAATAAATTTCGTATTTATTACGTGCTCACCGAGTACACATATCTTTGGCATTGCTCATAAAATATGGTTTCTTTTAGCGCAAATTATCCTTCGTAAACCCGTGAATACTTTCAATAATGTACCAAACATACCACTCTTCCTTGAAGATGAAATCTTGGCGTCGTCTATTCTGCCAATTACACACGTGATTATTTATCATAGCAATATCCCAAGTTATGCTTCTCTGTCGTTAGTGGTCTCTTCAGTTTCTCCTTTAGTGCAGTAATAGAGGCTTTCACGAAATAATTATGGGTGAAATTAATTTAAAAAACATACGGAAAAAATTTTAAAAGTTGTTTCTCTAGGTTAAATAAGCAGGTATCTGATGGTATAGATTTTCATTCAGACAAGCAGTGGAAAAAACTACTATTCTTCATATGATAAAATTGTTACAACTTTTAAATATGCTAAATTATTCAATAAAATCTTTTGATAGACTATCTCCGAATATGATATAAATGTAACAAATTTTAGATTGTTTCATCTTAGTAATATTTTCTTCTTCTTTTACTCTAGGATAATTTATTTATATTACTGTATAATATTAAAAATAATACTAAAACCAATGTGTTATTCATTCACATAATGATTTACTTCATAACTGTAAAAAGTGTTTCGAGTATATTTTCATGTATTATTTTATGTTTAATATGTATTTTGGGGAATTACTCAAAATAATATAGTCGTTTATTATTTTTAAAACCATTTCATCGTAGTTACATCTTTTTACGCGAAATTGATATTTGTATGCTTTTACTTACAGGTAAATCGATGATATATCAATTTATATGATGCATGATCTGATCCACAACGTGTGATTTTGTTTCACATAAATATATCATTATTTCTTTATTTAAATATGAATGATGGCGTTTTAATTTACAGGTGTGCGTTATGTCTTCAGTTTAATAATATTGACACAGTGGAGCGACAAAATGCTTGTGTTGTTATTAAGCAATCGGTGTAATGAAAATACTTTATAGTTCCGTTATAAATTACGCTGCCAATACCTTTTGTATAAAAGATGTCTTTCGTTAAATACTATGTGAAAAGTAAATTGTTTCAAACTAAGACATGCCTTTACGTTATACCATACCAAGTCAAACAGGAAGCTGTTGTTTAAAACTAAAGTTAGTGTAATATTGATATATCACTTATTTCACAATCAGTATGCCTGTATAGAGAGATCATAATCGGTGTAAAGATCCCTGTCCTTCAAATCTTATGCTTTATTCTTCTTAACGCGTGCACACACATACGTGCGTACTATAGCGGACATTTCTCGCCAACAAAATGAATATGTAGGACAACATTTACTTATGGTGTAATGACAAAGTTCGATGTGGTACAATTAAATTACTTCACAAGTTCATAATGAATTGAACTATGAGCTTTATTGTTACGAAATGATTATGTAGTTTTGTGTGATTTGTAACATACTGGTCTTATTTGAGACCTCAAATATTCGTACAATTATGTTCACGACGTGACTTGTAATGAGCTAGTTCCTCTAACGGTTCATCTCCGCAGGAAACAAGGGATCTTTAGATGCGCAAAAAGCGAATGCTAGTGAAACTCTTCGCGTTTTGAAGCTCATTTCAGGAGTTGTTATTCAAACAATCTTGGTTATGAAATTTCTAGACGGAAACTTTCTTCTTCGTAGCGCATTCTTGATTCATACTTTGGTGCGTGCAATAAAAATTTTGGAAGGGAAATTTTTCCTTCCTTTTTGTTCGAAACGCTTCCATTTCTTTTTTCTCATTCCCCAATCCCAAGCGTATTTTAAAGGGAACCGACTAGTTCTACTTCGAAATCTGTATTGTGAATTCATTAAATAAATTGTGCACTGTATGTAAATTGGACAACACAGTACGAGGCGTGACATAATGATGCTTCATCGTGCATTCTTTCTACCTTGGTTTGAATATTTCATCGGTTATTGTTATATATTAACAACTTTTTAGTGAAATATGACAAATTTTTGTGCGCAATGTTAATGAATAATGTTCATGAATAATTCGTTCAATATGTTACTGGAGTTAATCAAAACAACATTTTCTATTTCCGGTAGGAAAAAAATTCTATAAACAAAACATATTATTGTCTTTTGTTTAAAATATATATAGAGAGTACATATTTTAAACCTCAGAACACGTGAAAATGTTCGAAAAGTTTTGTGCGTGTGAAATTTGTTTTTTATGAGTTGTTAAACCAACTAGTTTCCGTACAAACTGATAAACGCAAGAATCACGATGAGAATATACGAAGTTCAGTTCCATTTTTCATACAACACAAGGGAAAATAGAATGCTCTAGCTTAATACTAAGAAGCAAAATAACAAATTTTGTTAAGGGTTGATTGTTACACTCTTTGCAAAAAATATTAGTTTTTCTCTTATTGCGTGTCTTGTTCAATTCTTTCTTTCTCACTAGTTCACTTTGAATTAATGTATTACACATTTCAGATTATTGTTAAAGATTGTTTGTGATTTATTCTTTAGTTTTAGTTTCTTTCAAACCACAGAGTAACATATTACGCTTTTACGTATGGACTGAACAATATTTTTCTTTATGTGGAGATATATTTCACAATAATCGTAATATGTCAATAATATTTTTTCGAATTTCCATGCAACCCTATATATGTAGGTGTGAAAAAGGCGCAAATTGTACGAAACCTACAGTGTAGATAAGACAAGATTGTTAATAAAGATTTAATTTTTCATTTCTTTATAAAGCGTTCTTGAAATTAAAATACTGTTATTATTGGATGATTTATCAAAAAATCAAATATGTAAGATAATCTAAGAATAGCGTATATTAGAAATAATTTCCTGTCATGGCTCATTTGTATGTTATGCAATTTTATGGAAATTAAACATTAATATTACTAATCTTGAAAATGAAAATGTTATTCCTTAAAAATGTTAAAAATGGTAAGAAAGAGCTCAATCTCATAACGATCCCGTAGTGAATGTTTAAGTCGAAGGCCTTACGGCTTAGAGGAAATCGTAATTATCCAGAATATATCAAGAATCTTCCAAGGATCGTTATAATTGAGGTTAGTATTTTAATGAAGGAAGATGATCTTCTGGTCGGGTGTTTGTTGATTGATGTTAGGCTTACTCCAGAGTTTACCTTGCAAGAATTCTAGCGGTTTTGGTAAAAGTGCGCGTTGCGTTTGATCCTGTGCAGTGTGCCTAATTAGAGCAGGCGGCCGACCAAGGAGGCTACTTGCTAAGATTCCTCTGGCGCTACGGTGAGGAGAGATGGAGGGAGGGTGAGTGTAGAAGAGGCTACATGCAATGAGGCAGTAAACGGCTGCCGTTGCTTCCTTGTGTGCGTCGTCGGCCGCTCCAAAGAGGGCTATTCGCCACTACTGCCGCCTCCGTGTTCCCACACAGAGAGGAGGACGATGGAAGAGACCACCACCTGCCCGTGTAATTAGCACGCGTCTACCGAATGCGCTGCAATCAGCCAAGTGGCAGTGTCGCAATGAAAACTGTAATGAAGCACAGACTTACTGAAATGGCAGTGGTTCTTCTGCTTCCTCTGTGTTTCTTAAGCGTGATTCCTTGGCCTCTAATGAAGAAGAGCTACTTGTTGGAAGAAGTACAAACTTCCACGTAGTTCTAAGATATGTTCTCGAATAGACTTGTTGAATCCAGGTTTGGCACTTCCAATTTTTGTTCAGAAATGGCAGTGGTTCTACTGCTACTTCTGTGTTTCTCGAGCGTGATTCCTTGGCCTCTGATGAAGAAGAACTACAAGTTGTAAGAAGTTCAAACCTCTACGTAGTTATAAATATGTTCTCGTAAACACTTGTTGAAACCAGGTTTGGAGCTTCCAATTTCTATTCCTGAGATTATTCAATGCTCCATTGTTACTTGTTGACAAGAGGTGCGTCTTGCTTATCAGCAACTTACTTCGAACATTTTCTCAATCCCAACAGTTTGTTTTGACTCTCATACTGATTATTTTTAGTTATTATATTTATGAAAAAAAATTTCCACATTCATTAACTAAATATGTTCAAATTATATGAAAAAAGAATAATAATTCGTTGATATTTGAAAATACTCATAACATATAAAACTACTCTTTGTTTACTATTTCTAAAATATATGAAAGAATGAACAACTAAATACTTATTTGCAATACTGTTTACCATTATTAATTTTTTTCTGAGCCTAATGAAACTCGCTACTTCTATAAACGTTTTAAATGGAACATTGACAACCTTTTTGGTATACGTTATAACTGCACATGTTTTACACAAATTTCTGTTTTTTATGTTGTTGTTTTTTCGCTCTCGGCGTATGGCTTTGTCATCGTTGTCACTGATATGACGAAGCTTTACCCATTGATCGTGTAGCTGTAATCTGCATGTTTGTTCGCAAAGGAGCCCGTTCGAAAATAGTTAACGTGTCCAATTATTTAGCTCTGAATCCGCCGTAAATTCCATTGAGCATTTAATAAATAGAGTGTGGAACTTTCTCGCGGCCCTTTACTGTCAAATGACGGGTGGACACATGTCATAATGAACGGGACAGATTGAAATGTCCGTCGTCACACAGCTGCTGATATGAGATTTTCTGCTATGGATAGCTGTGAACACTTCTATGAGAAGTCTGAAGAGACGTGTGTATGGATTGGTTGGTAGGTGTATTGTAATCCGCGTTTGATGTGAGGTGTCAACGAAATGTATCATTAGTAATTCGAAGACTAGAAAATAAAACAGACGTAGCTTCCCGAAGAACGATGAAATAATAATAAGTGGTCTGTCCATGAATCATGTTGTTGTCACTCTCATGGACTGATTTGTTATTATTAATTATTTAATGTGTTTGGTGCTCTGAGTGCTAGTGCATATTTGGTATTCATTATTTCTTCTTTCTCAAATTCTGACATAACTTATAGGTTTCTTCGTTGTTACAATATATTGAACTCGTTTTTCCTGTCTACTAACTTTTTGAGTTTAATTTCTCTCTCAGTACAAAATACTCATAAGATGAAGGGAGAAATACTAACTTCCCAGAATCGTTATGTAATTTGCAACACCAGAAACGTGAAGTACATGGTGCCTGAAAGTATATTGTATCTTACAGACATGCTATTGTGGGGAGCCGTAAATGGAACTGCCTCAACTATGTGTGTACACTGTAGAAATTCACTCAGTCAATATTTCCTGTTCTTGGAAGTCATCCCTAATTGATTGACAAATAAAGAGAAATATAGAGTTTTATTATGTCAGTAAAGAAAGTCTTTTCTAATTAATGAATAATGAAAGACGATCTTCTATTTACGAACAATATATATTTTATAATAATTCTGAAATTTATTTTGCTTGTGAAGTGTGCAGAGTACATGGTGCAGTTTGATGCGAAATTCTCAGGTAGCATTAAAATATCACATGGTGACATTGAGTTTGTTTTACTGCATTCTTCACTTATTTGAGAACTGAGCGTACTTATTAATAGTACATTTAAACAAGATTAATTTTGCTGTAAATTTTAGATGGCTAACGGGCTAAGGTATCTTATAAATACTCATTACATTTAAATACAATATTGGAATGATATACTATATTTATTTCTGATTAGTTTCAAAGACAAACATATTATTACTACTGAATATACATGTAATCATTCCATTAAATCAAATCATTTATCAGTGCTTAATCAGCTCGTTCGTACATCGTTTCTCTGGAGAAATGTATGTAATTTTATAATTATACTTTTCCAATACTCATCTGGCTAAATCTATTTGAATACGCAAAACTATGATTTTCGGTCTAAATAAAAAGAAAAGATCTCAGTATATGTAAATCGGTGTAAGCCTTAATTATTCAAATCGGTCGACCTTACTTTTGAGACGTATTGTACTTTTATATTGCTGTAACCCCGGAATGTTTTGATCTCATTGTGGTGCTGTGACATACAAAAAATAAACAATTATACCACACTTTTATCTAATTAAAATTTTTCAGATTTATCAGATCCGGCAGTTGAGATAGTTCCAACGAAATCCAGAGCTGGATTGTCTTCAAAAAATGTCCTAAATTTCCATCTTGTAATCTTTCCGCACCATGTAATCTTTAACCCTTTACATATAGGGTTTCGTACTAAACGTCTACATAATCGTTTTTACCGGGGGACATGAATATGCAAATGAGAGTTTCTCGACGAGACAAATTACTCCAGTCAATTTGGATCGGTGACGAGCAATGCTGCGAGGGGTGTTGGGGGCGGTGCAGTGCAGATAAGATTGAGCGCTCCGCCGGCGGTGGCAGGTACTAAATTCGGCGAATGAAGACATCTCTCCTTCTCCAGGCTCTGCGACCTAGGGAAAGGCTTGTGAGTAGACGATCCTATGGTTCCGTATGCTGACGACGCGTCGTGTATACATACATGGCATTCATCGAAGGGGATGGATGAGAGCACAAAACTCTGCAACTCCCCTTTCACCAGAGAGGAAGGCGGAGCAGAACCTATCCCACTCGCCCGCGATCTGTCCACTGGCCATATGTCTCCCTGATTTCGTGTATTTCCAGACGCACTCTGCTTAGGCGACCACCCTTTGCAGTGGTCCTGCAGCACCGCAGCTGCGGTAGCGAACGAACGAAGGATTTAATTGCGATTTCGAGGGAGGGAGGGAAGGAGGGGAGGAAGGAGAAGGGCAGTGTGGACGGAAGTGGCGTATTCCTCGTGCTGGCGCTAATGGTCTCGGCGCAGCAGCGTCTAATCAAGAGACTGAGGCAGCGGCGGTGGCTGCGTCCTCGTCCGTCTGATTGTAGCGGCTTGCTCTCTCCCACGAACTCACCAACCCCACGTCGCATGGAGGGCACCATGGTGAGCGCTGTTAGGGCTCCTTACGGCAACAAATCGCGTCATGTTTCAACCTCCGCCAGGATGGTGCTCACTACTCCGTCCTCACGCCGGAATTAAAGTCGCTCGCGGGGGAAAAATCCGGACATTTCCCTAGAGGGATTCCCCTTCATGCTTCATCGGGTGTCTCTCTCCAATCTAATAGTTAGCTTTGTCTCCCGTTTCATTATCAGCAAATGCGCAGCTCATGTGATTACAATCAATTACGAAAGGGTTAACAGCTTTTCACTCCAATTCCACAAGGCAAAGAATTTTTTTATGAAAATTCTTTTCGCACATTTAATTGAAGTACGAAATGTATTACATTGAATTCTTTAGAAAATTAAGTTATATAATCTAAATTTAATGTGAGTACTAGGACTGATGACCATTAATTTGTATTTAACCTACATCTTCCCTTTCTATCGGTAGAATGGTGTAAATTTGAATGAAATTCAGTATCATGGTGTCTATTATAATTTTTGTCCACCGTAAATGTCTAAAATTGCTGTTTATTTTTCGTACCCTAAATGGATAAGAGACTTTTGTCATCATCGGAACTCGAAGTGTCTTTCCTTCCTTGCACATTGAGTTTCATTGAAAATATATCATCTTCCTTCATCTATAAATTTACTTGAAATAATTGAAAATATCAGTACGTTGACTGAAGCCAAAAACGGCCATAAATAATACCCAGGATTAAGGATTTTGGCTGCCTTAATTATCGTTGTAAGTAAAACCAACGAATCTTTTGAAAACTTTATTGAATGTCTCCCATGACCAATAGATGTTTCATCGATAGATACGAATATTAGATTTATTTACGCCTTACTTCAAAATGGATTTTAAATCTCTTTTTAAGTGTATCTCTTTATTATTATTCTGACGAAATAAGACGAATATATTTATGCAATATGGGAAAAGCTGTTCGAGCTCGGGATATACGCGGAGATAATTTATGAGTTACAGGAACTGCGGGTTTTGATGTTATCAGTTGTTTTGATGGATTGAGAGATGCAAATACGACGGCTATAATTTTATTCCATGCGATAATGTAAGTTAACGATTGGGAATGATGGCTATACCTCAAAAGCAGATTCATTGCATTAACAGCATGATTAGATATTTAATTATATGTTTAAATTACAGTAATTATATTCATGACATTTTCTGATAATGAGAGTGCAATAAAATGTTTGACTGTCGAATTCGTAGGAGAATGAATAATAGAGAAACTAAAATATGTAAAAGTTAATCACTACATCGCATAGCGATATATTTTTGTTTCACTTCAGCGAGAGTACATTTTAAAGGATGAACGTTTCTTTTATCAATGTTTCGTGCAAACTTTGACGTAAATGATTAATACGTACATTAAATTACTCGTATGAAACATGCATGATTATAGAAAGAGTACATCGGATGCGTTCCAAGAATTCAAAACCCTGTTCCCAATCTATTCTTACTCCTTTTCTTCATGATTTTAGTATACAATTAGCTCCATGTACCACAATACATATCTCCAATAGCTGTACCGAATCTAATTCAGAAAAAAATATTAATAAATAACGGAATTGATTCAACTTCAAATAAATTCTGAAACAAAACACGTTTTATTTTAAGATTATATTTTTAATACATTTTTTTCTTTGCAAAAACAAATTGATGGTGACAAAATAATAAACAAACTTTCTCGTAGTAATTTTTCCATATTTTTTTGTTGCTTCTTGTCTTCACTTCCTGGAATTTATCTTTCTTCTTGTTGATGCACCTGTGTAAGTTTTGTGTATTCACAAGTAATTTTTTTCTATATCGCATAAACCTGCTTTTTTTACCGCGAATAAATACCATTGAAAGTTTTTCTTTTAAAAAAGTCATTTTGGTCCGTTTTCTCGGTGTACATCACATGAATTTGTTTTATAGCTTCAAATTAAAGTTCTCAAACACTTTTTTTTTTCCTGATGCACGAGTATTTAAAAAGTATTTCTGAGTTCTCTGGGATTAAAAGTCAAAAGCATTCAAATAAACACTGAAATATTAAAATAATATTACACGTTAATTGACGTTCTCTAATTTTCCATTTCTATTACTCATTAATTGATATCGTGGTTTCCTTTGTTAATTGAAACTTCAATCGCGTAACAATCAATATTAATTATAAATCCCCACCCGAGATAAATTTAAGCACATGACGCAATCCTTCTACAAACGCTTCAAGTTACATGAAAATTGGTTATTCAAATTGGAAGTAAATCATTGAACTGAATGAGGGTAAAGTATTATTCGAAGCCGCGAAATTATATATACCAAAGATTTTATAATAATTTTGTATATGGTTTCACTTTTTTGTTTATTGTATTTCAGTTTCTGTTGTTAAATATAATGTAATTTCTTTTATAACATATTACAAGAACACAGTACGGTTTATGTATCGTCTGATGAGTACACTAACCGTAACGAAACTTTGTGGTTGAAATTATGTTATAACCTGAAAAATATCGTTTAGATTAATAATTTAATTATGTAATTAAGACAGGTGTAAAAAGAACAACGAATTTTAATGTGTTAAACGGAATCTTGGGGTTTGATGAATATTATATCGGATTTACGCGATTGGTCGAGTAAATCATTGTATTATTTGTTTTCTTTCCTTTTTTATGGAAAGAGAGTTGAATTTTTCTGTGATTTCCCAAAATTCGTTGAATGTTTTCCTTTTATTTTTAACAATAGATTGTTCGTGACAGGGAAACTCATCACATTATTTACTAACATTTCGTGTTAACCAAAATATTTTGGCTTGTGTATTTCTGGGAGAAACATTACAATATTGCCGATTAACTTCCGAAATAGGATGAAGCTTGCATAGAACATAGTACATAATCTTGGATATTATGTTTTCGGATTAACTTTTATGCATATGTTGTTCCCCTTTTGATTGCTTGCATTTCTTTCCTACCAAGAATCACTATGTTACTTTAATCCTGCTTGCTTTATCTCCTAGCTCTGTGTAATGAAATTTAGTCATCCCTATCATTTAATTCGTGTTTTATTTAACAGATAAACCTAAATATCAATTTATTCGTTTATTCTCTCTGAACAAGAGAGATGCAAAATAAATGAATAACTTATAATAATTTAATTTGTTAAATATAAAATAAATCTAATGGATTTTCGAACTCGTCAATCATAATTTTTTTTTGTGAAATACAGTTAATGGTTTCAGTCATTTCTTAAAATTTTAAAGATGCTTTTTTTGTGTGTTTCCGTATTCTTGAGGAAAGGTAATTTACCTCTCTTCACAACGCGTCATTGAGATGTGTGATAAAGGGAGACCGGGATACAAACCGGACAATGATACTGACATAAAGATTGTGACTGAAAAATAAAGCCGCTATCACGAATCAGACACGAATTCCGTCAAATTGTCGCTTTCCAAGACGAAGGAATCAAAACGAATACCGTGGGGATGCTGATAACGTGACGGACCCAATCAGTCTGTCTGGTGGGCTTATCTACTGCGTCATTGGGAGAGGTGATGTGTCGTGTGCAATGTGGATTGCAAGTGGTGGTGAGCGTGTCGGACATGAGTCCCTGATCCGTTGGCGAATGTCGAACTCCGGACACGGACGTCGATAACACCATATCGAATGCGCTCTCTCTCTCACTCTCTCTCTCGCTCTATTCCGCTCAACACACTTTACTTCATTCTCTCTCCCTTCACAAAATCCTTCATCTCTATCGAGATATTCGTTACATTCTTAAATGGCACACGCAAAAATTATCTTTTTATGGAATATAAATGTATTTTGATTCAAATCTCCCAAAAAGTCTATTTTTGTTTAATCCAATTAAAATGTTAACAAATTACTTATTTTCATCCACAACTACTTATTCATCATTCCTCTTTGGATTTATTTTTACATTATACATTTTTATATATTTACATTATATTTTATTTTTATAATAGCGATTGCTAATCAAAACGATGAATTTTACATTAGTTATAGGGTGATGCACTGAACGTTATATCTGGGAGATCCATGTATTGGACCCATAGAACCATTGAACTAGTTCTCTTGAAAGAAAAAGGTGGGATGTCTTGTTGCTTCAGAGCCAATAACGAAAAGACACAAAACATTTCTTTGAAAATAATTCTTATTTTAAAATACACTGCATGGTAGGTTGAAAAAGAAAAGTGATTTCCTCCTGGAGAGAGTGATTTCCTTAGTTCCCTTGACGGAAGCCAAGTCAAGTCAGTTTACTTCTTCCAGTTTATAATTTGATGGAGGTATAGTCAAATCCTTTCTTCAATAATGGGATACGCTCTATCTCTTTCAAGACACTTCGGAGTATAATCCCAAAGTTCCATGACTAATCCTTTGCGAGGTTTCTCCGAACAAGTGATGCAACTGGAAGACAATTTATTTTCTTTTTCATATTATCCAGTTCAGTGCTTTAGAGTGAAACGTTTTGGCGCTAGTACTCTATTGATTCAACTACTGTTCTGGGGTTGCAGGGTGCACATTTCACATTTCTTCTGTAATTCCCCGCAATATTTATTTTACAAAAACAGTTGAACATGGCGTAGTTGAACCCGGAAAGATTCATTATGAGATTAATTCTAGTAACTCAATGCTGGACACTGGAAACCCATTGTGGTACATTTTGAGAGGGAATTGAAATATTAACTGAAATTGGTCATCCAAACGAACTGGGCCGTCGGGTGAAATGGTCAAAGGGCGCCGTTTATTAGATGAATTGCATTGCACAGGGGTGTCTCGTTATATTTTCTCCACAAAATTTTATTTATGAAATTTATTGTTGGTAACAGTAGTTGAAATTGATAAAGGACTAGTTCATTTGTGAGAGCATATTTTGCTAATTCACTTAATTTTCTCGCAATGACGAGAATTGAATGTTAGTTCTTTTTCTATTAGTAGTTATTATTTTTCTTTGGACAGGAGTATGTGGACGTTTTCAGTGTTCTTTCCAGAATGAATTTTATTATTCTTTTAATAATCAAAATCATGTTAACTTTAATTTAAGCAATAAATATAAGGAAAAGAGCTTAGGATATGTTAGTTCTTCTTTTCTCGCTCTTGTCGCCGATTTCTGCTTTCGAATTACTACAAAGAAGAACTTGTCGGTAATGTCAGTAAATTATAATTTATATTTTTTTAATATTTTGATAATTTATATCTACGGTGTACAACTGGCAGCGGGCAACCCGTTTGCGGCCGAGACAATGTTTTTACGGACCACGAAATGTAGTACACTATACATCAAATTTTTCACCAAATATTCAGGGATACAACTTAGTGTTATAAATCTATGCTTCTTGAATTAATATGACTTGGCGTGTCCGGTGAGAGAAAATAGAAAATTGTGTTCGGAATTACCCCGTCTTACGTGTATACGTAAACATCTTATTATAATACTAAATTCTATAAATATAAAATGTTGTATTACAAATACTTTTGAAAAAGAAAGAGATATACTATTTAATTTTTCAAGCTTGATAATATAAATTGGTCAATGAAAATCAAAATATAGGGTAACAAATAAATGAATATGACCCATTTGTTTCATTCGTCGGGCAATATTTTGCCGAACGCCATTTCATCCCGTGCCGTCCCAACCGATTGAAAGTGTATGGAAAATAGCCCACAGACTAAAATACGTTGGGCAGCGCCGATTTAGAGGATAGTCGAGTTTTCATGCTAAAGTATTAAAGTGTCTGCTGCATGCACAGTGTCATTGACACAATGATGTATTTGATCTTTATCGCACATCGTTTAACGTCTACAGCTCTACCAATGACCTGCCATCTCCAAGCATCTCCTGCATTATTCCTCCGAAAGCGTGATATTGGAATATAAACTGGAATGTAGTTGGAGGGCTATGGTGGAAACATAGATAACTGGTCTTCAGAACTAAAACGAGATAACTCAAAACAAGAAATTGATACTAAATACTTCATACCTTGCCTGTTAATATTCAAATTTCTTTTTCATTATTTAACTTGTATAAATATCGTTATAATATGACCATAATTTTATATGATAACTTTCCAAAACATCACTTTTCAGGTTTCTTTCCGGGTGATATACGTTGCTATGTTCATTTTTATTTAGATCCCTACGTTACGTTCATTCAACCGTTGTTTAATATAACATGGCACCCAATAACTTGCCTACAGACGATCGGCATACCCTTTAACATAGGGAGTTGACAAAAGGTAGACAACCAAGTTGATCGGGTATGGATCCCTTTATAAAATAATGGAACAGAGTATTTTCATTTACACATCTTATCTGATGACAATCATATAATATTTACGAGTGTTTCAAATACTTGCTGTTGTATATGTATATGTATTACTGCTTTAATATGTACAGTTTGTTTTAATCATTTAAATTCAAAAGACTCTTCGTATAATCATAATTTCCTAACATGAAATAAGTTTTATTTCTCCTTACATGGAAGAATTTATATTTCGAGTATACTGATCGCATGTAGTGAATAACCAATATGCATTATGTATTGAATTAAATTTTCTATTGCTTATTTGTTCGTTCATACGACGTTGAGATGAAATCCTTGATGTTTCTACGGCAGATATTACGGACAACTTGAAGGAACAACTGTCTTCATAGATAAAAGATTCTCTCGATATTTGGGGTGGAATATAGAAAAAAAATACAGCAAACCCAACAAAGGGGTGTTTAAGGTATGTCAATTTTTTTCTCCTGAAAGATATCCAAGTTTAGGTGAACTTTTAGCAGAGAAGTAAAATGGGAAAAATGGACACAACGAAGATTATACAATGAATTATCATCATTTCAATATTGATTGTTTCATCTATATGGAATAAATATTTTATATGATATGAGCGATAATGTAAATGTTAACAAAAGCGAAAATACGTGCACTCGGTTGGACAAAAATGGCCACGACAAGTAAACGATATGAGATCAATTATTAAAATCTTATTTTAACTCCCAAATGATAAGGAAAGAAACAAGGATAATATGACTTTTAAAAAAGTGGTCGAGCGACCACTTTATTTACTTTTTGTTCTGTTTTATATAGAATGACCCATCGATCAACGCAGAATTTATCACATCGTACTGAAAATAGATCAGGAATCTGGGCTTTAAAAAGGGGTCTAGGGGGAAAGTTTTGCAGAAGAGATCATTTTTCATACTCTAACTTTTTTTTGGGTGTTCTTCACGAATATGAGGTTTGCCAACAAAAAATTTGACTGGGAATTTTTTTGACAAAAATTGCGAAGTTGATTTTTACGGAGTTGTTATCAAAATAAATTTTTGGCAAAAGTTACGAAAACTTTGACGGATTATTTGAAATATAGAATGAACTTCCTAAAAAAATGTTTCGTTGAATTTTGTGAAAGAGAAACGAATTTAAAAAAAAATTAAGCGTGAAAATCATCCCATTGTGGTCGCTATATTTGCGGCATGCCCCTCTTTCCTTCCCTGCTACGTGATCCTCCCGAGCTTGAGCTTGCGCAATACGTTCCATGCGTGTTTTGATTCTGTTATTGTAATCAAAGTGTGTCCAACCATTACAAAATTGTAGTGAAGTTATGAAAATTTACGTTAGGCCAACAAAAGTGTTCATCATATTCGTGTTCAGCACCCTCCAAAAATAGTGATACGAAAAATCATCTCTCCTGCAAAACGTTTCGTCTGGACTAAGAGTGAATTTGAAGATTATGAAACGAATCAATGGGATGAACGATTGCGCGTTGGGTGGTGGCGAGTGCTGCATATATTAATATTGCGATCAGAACCAACCACAGTTCCATCACCGCTGCAACGACAATGGTGACGCTGACAAAGAACGATCGCTATGCTCACGTACTGATTGTCGTTTGTCCTCGATCCACGCGCAATTATGCTCTACATTCATGAAGACGATTAATTCACATTGATTGTTAAAGGTTTGTGAAGAATGGATATACGTGACTTTTTGTCTCAAAATTTTAAACGAGTGTGAATATTTTTCTATTACCTCATGAAACGAAGTCCGTATTTGTAATGATAGATTGAAAATGTGTTTTGTGCTATTATTTCTGTTCACGTTGGAATTGCTCATTAGACTTTTTGTTATTTCTTATGAAACAAATTTGATTGCTGTATAACACTTATTGACTTGATTTCATGCTTTTGGATACTATTTTCAGTCAAACGGTTCCTTTCATTTCGTTCTCTACTATTATTATGAGATCTAAACATTCATAATGATCTGCCTAAACGCAAGAATTAATTCTTTCTTTAAACATAATGGCATAGAACATCCCAATCATTCATAATGGTACACGATTCTATTGAAGACGAGAATAAATATTTTGCAACCTGTAATATGTTCGAACCTGTGAGATGTAATGAATGTATTTTGTTTGGGTAGGATTTATCAGCAGGTTAAAAGTTGGTATAATGGTTAAAAGTTATTTGAAAATTTTAACTGTAAAGGAGTTGAAAATTGTGCGAATTGAAGAAAAAAAATTTTTTTTTCACAGTGCCTGTAACTTCTAAAACGAGGATCTAAATTAATGAACTCCTTCAAAATTTCTGAAGAGTCTAATGATGTACAGATATTTTATCGGCATCGTGAAAATTTGAAAATACGATTTACGGTATTTCGCTCTCCAGTTTTCGAAGTAGTGCTACCGTGCAGTAAATTATAGAAGTTTGAAAAGTTTGAATGTCGACTCGCTGGGGTGGTTATTTTGATAAAATAACTAATTCTGTCGAGGGATGCTGAAGGAGTAATGTGAATCTTCCATATACACGAGGAACGAACTTCTGTGGTTGATTAAGCTTACTTTCCCTTTTCTCTTCTCTAATAATCGCTTTACGCCTTATTAAAACATTTAGTTTCTGATTAATGACGTTCTTGCTATGTTCACTCTTTCCTGTCTAGCGAATTCTTAAATTGCGTTTCCTCACCCCCTTTGTTCACCACCTCGCCTTCTAGCACCCCATCCTCCATTCCTTGCCTCGAACTTCCGCGCTGGATGTTGTACGCCTCAAGCCTCGCCCGCAGACGAAGTTAATTTATTAATTTAAAATTAATCGTGTAATACTTCGAGAAAAGTTGTGACAGTTTCAGATTAAAAAAAGAAATAAAAAAGTTATTGCTTTTGGTAATGCACTGTCGACGGGCGCCGGGATATGAATGTATTCTTTTCGACAATTTCGGGATTTTCTTGATCATCCAAAACTGCGTTTGCTTCTTTATTATCTCTCTCTTTCTCTCTTCTTCCCATCTTTCACGCTGGGTTACATCGCCTGATTAAGCGTTTCACTCTGCTATAATTCTAGCCCGGAATGGTGGGTGTTTTTCTTCCGCAATTTGCAGCTCCAATGCCTTGTCTTCAATTAAGATGCCTTGAGGTACACCCGAGGCATGTCTACAACTCCAAGAAAACATGGGAAGGAATGAGTTTCTTTGTAAAGGAGATATGTTTTCTGGCTTTTAAAGATTTGTATTAGTTTGCGCCAGTGGAATCTGGATGAGGGCCATAATTTAAATGTTCTCTCTTTTTGGTACTGTTAGAAGAAAATTTGTTGAGTTTCTTTGGGAATTCAGTGACATTATTCTCAGTAAATTTCCATGTAAGTTATCTATTGTATTGTAATGCGTGTTGTACTTTTTTCTGAAGATATTTTTGATGCATATTACAGAGAAATGTGCTTATTTCTTGAATATTTCTATTTTGATACTGACGAATATAAATATTGTATGTAATTCAAATTATTTATGATTTAGGACATCATTACATTTAATCTTCTGTATTAATGATGCTAAATGTCATTGAAGTACAAAATGTTTACAATGTATAAGTGTATCTTCATTACTTCATACTTGCATTTGTTGATGTTCATAGTATACTGTGATAAATATAAACTGTGTTATTTCTAGGTCAGCTTGATGGTCCTTCCGATTATACATGCCCTCCTTACTTCCTTGTTGGAACGTACGTACCTATGAAACATAAGTGCATTGTGGACGGAAAACTTCCGTAGTATATTTTTGTATATAGTAGACGTGAATTATAACATAGAACTTAAAATAAATTAATTGTCATGTGGAGGTGGTGTACCAGATGGTTTCGAGATCTGGTCCACCAACACTTGCATCTACTTTTCAAGTGAAAATGTACACAAAAAAATTCTTGTATTAAAAAAAAGATTGTTTTGGTAGAATCAAGTACTTCAAAGAATTTAGAAACCTGAGCTCTATTGGCATATTTCATTAGTGAGAAAAGGACATGTGTTTGAAAAAGGATGAACGGGATGAAAATGAAACGAATCATTTGAGAATTATATGCGAAAATGAGATAAGATTTCAAGCAATGAAAATAAAGTTGGATATCAATCTGATGTGTAGAGAACCGGAATAGAATGAGAGCGATTGAAGTCGATCGATAGCATGAATAAATGGAACTAGAAGGCGAGATGAGATAAGTGGAAGGTATGGGACAAGTTGATAGCAGAGAGTAGTCGTTATTACCGAGCCACGGACAGCGTCTACTAGAATCCAATTACGGCTCACTAATACACCAAGCCACTCACCTCGCTCCGTGTAGAGCGAGGCAGCGCTCCTTCAGGGAGAAGGTAGAAGGGCTCTCAGTCGACTCTCAGTTCAGCGGATATCTGACTTAAGAGCACAAGGCATGACGTTCCACAGGAGCTTAGGATATTTTCTTTATATAATGAGACACATGCTCCTCGTCCTCTCTCTACACCCTGTCTCTTATANTATTTTCTAAAATTGTCTTTCAGTCATGACATAATTAACAAATATCTTATCTGAAATTTTATGTTTTATTTATAGATTTTTCATCTTATTTACGATTCAATTAGTTTTGTCCATTTACCACAGAGTTTTTAAAATATAATTTTGTAATGTCTTCAAAATTATAAAATGATTTGGAAACATTAGTAATGTTTCATGTCAGTGTGTTACAGTGGTTGGGTAACTGAGTTGTTGGCTGAGATTCAAATGACGGGGAAATTACTCGTGCCGTAGTGACCGGACATACTCACAAGCCTAGTCATCCAGCAATAACTTCCGTGTTTCGAAGAAAAAACTGGATGGCAAACGGGGTAGTTTGCATAATGTGCTTTTACATTTAATGAGGTTTGACACTTAAATATTATACTCTTAAATAAGGTTTCACATCTATGTTACAACGTCCATTTCTAATAAAGTTAACAGTACCTATTTACATAGAACAGGGAACAGTATAACAGGTAAAATGTAAAATGTATTTTCATTTCGTTAAAACGAAGTAAAATTTACAATTCTTCGAGGAATATTTTGTCATAACATTAAAGTAAATAAAGCACTTTATCTCTTTTGCAGAGCCTCTATCACACAGTGGTATAGTCGTTAATGGAATGCAACGAAGTCTTCTCTGAGCTCATCTACCCCATCATAAATCTGCGCGACAAGATTTACGCGCGTAATAATGCGATTGTACTGCGACCTTAACGTCGCTTCCCCTGCGCCGCAATTAACGCGCGCTCTAAGATGCGAGCTTGTCTCCAAAGGGGATTGTCTACACAGACATTGCCCTGAGTCCATTCTATATCGCTTCAGGATCTGAGTGCTTCATTATGTAAATGAAGAACTGGAATTATTTTTGAAAGTTTCGCTTGTCTTGTGAATAATCATGAAACTAAGAATGATTTTTATGTTTTAACTCGCACGGTGGCTTAATTAGAGTGAATTTACTGATTTAGGACCAATAGTCAGTATGAAATCTACAAAGATGTGTAGTAAATGTTGTTCATTAATATTATTATTGTACTGTTTATATACAATGTACGTAATGAATAATCCCTACTTGTCATTTATTTAAGAAGATAGCTTTGCCCAGTGTCTATTACGATTACTGCGATGTAACTTCTATTACGATAAAACTATTACTAACCTATTACGATAAAACATACAAATAAAAAATATTTATTTCCATTGTTAAACAAAAATAAAATAGTTTGGAGTGTGTCCCACTCTACTATCCAACAAGGAGCATAGTTAAGTTCATACAACTGCTCCCATTAACGGAGTGTCCTGATAAAACATAGGAGCTTCCCCAGCCCAATTTTCAATCTGAGACATTTTAAAACGTAGAAATTATAGAGCGATGAATATACTGCGCAGCCAATTTTGTGGGGCAGTGTAGTTTTTTCTTACGTTACATTTTCTGTGAGTAAAGTTGCATGACTGAGTATGTATGTGCGTGAGTCGTGACGCAAATCACTCAAATGAATGTTTTCTGTTGGGTAGGTTGGGTTTACGTTTTTAACAGAGGGCGTTTATTGCCTATTGTACCTTATGTTAAAGCATATATATATATATATATATATATATATATATATATATATTGTCGCGTTGGTCGTTGATATGTATATATTTAGCGTTGTCTTTGTCCCAACGTCGGGAGAGGATAGGCCTCAGAGGAAATAATTAGAATACTCGCGTGGCAATGGTTAGAGTAATTCTCTATTCAGGTTTTTGGCGTTTGGTTAATAAAACATTGACACATATAAACAATAACAAAGGTTTAATAATTGAATTTGCGCATAAGTTCGAAGAGAGCTTATAATTAAAAAGTTATAATGATGCTCCCATAGCAAGTGATTACATAGTTATGTTAAATGCCCTTATCGGTGCGAGAGATCAATATATTGCATTAACATGTTCTAAAGACTCGTAAGGACGTCAAGGTCCATTTAGAATGTTTCATATGCTTCCAATTGTCGTCAATACAGACCGTCATCAAAACTGTTGTCGGCTGCGCCCCGTGAAGCCGCGCGGGACGCGGGACACCCAGTCTCGGGCACGTCACATCGTCTCCAGCGAGTTCCCCAGAGAAGAGATGACGATCAAGAAGAAGGTGAGAAAGCAAGGCCCTCGGATGGGCGGTCACCAGTTTAAGTAACCGTGAGGGGTGTGCGGAGGAATTTGTTTGTAACTTCCCGAAAGCGCCCTGGTAAGGGTGGGGGATTCCATGTGGATATTTGAATGTATTGAGGAGCTCTTCATGGTAGGAGAAGTCATTGGGAAGAGAGTCGTTGCACACGGCTCTACGATAATTTGTGGAGATGGTAAGGTGTTGTCTTATGCATTTAAATGTAATTAGGAAGAAAGAGGGAGGAATGTCACATGGAGGGGGGTGACAGAGTGCAGTGGCGTGGCGAGTCATAGGATCGTGTGTCACCTCGGACTTGACCACAGAGAAAAATAGGTTATCTGGAAAACCCACCACAAAGACGGGACAAACAGGAAAAGTTCTTATCTCTCGCGGCTGACGCCACGGAGATCCGGCTGGCGAGTCACGATTAAAATGACATTAACTATTTAAACTATCGATTTAAAGATTCGCCCTGGAAATATATTATAAAATTCTTGCGTTGTGTCAGCTTTGAGTAATATTATAAACCTTTGCGTAATGTCAGCCCCGTGACAATATATAAAATAGTTTTAAGATCATGAAAATATGGGCACAATGAAGTCAGGCTGATTACTAATTGCTCAGATATTGATTGCTTCTGGTGTTTATTTGTCTTCATTTGAGATCGCGTGTGGCGCACTGAGTGCAGCGTGTGAGTTATCATGTTAAATGCACCCAAAGGGAATAAAACTGTAGTGTTTATTTCAACAATGCATGACAAGCATGACGTCGATTAAAATACTGGAAAACCAGTTATGATTATCGGTTATAACAAGACAAATGGTACTGTAGACACTGTTGACCAAATGTGAGTAAACTAATAAGAAATACTCGGAGACGACCATATGCAATAGTCTTCGCACTAATAAATGCCGGTATAAACAGGAAAGTTCTGTATTCTAGATGTCAGTAAAAATGGATCCCCTGAAAGCAGTTTCCCAAAACTCTAACAGTCTTATGAAACTATTTGTGGTGGAGCAAACAACATAATTACGACTGTCGCATGCTCTTTTTGTATAAAATTTATGTGTAAAACATATGTTCGCAAGGATGTTTAGCTTGTAATTTATGTGAGAAACAAAAAGATGAAAGTGAATTTTATTTTCAAATATTAAATAGCACAGTGTGTAATCATTTTTGTGAGTTGTTTTCATTAGATTTTATTGCATTCAGTCTTTCAAACAATATCTATATTTTTTTCTGAAACAGCATTACAATTTTTCCTTAACATTCTAACTAAAAATTTTATTTGCTTTTGTTCATTCTATAACTGTAAATAGTAATATTTTTTTCTTAGAATATACACTTGCCATATATACCAAGTATTATCAAAATTCAATACAGACTTACGTGCCAAAAGATGAAAAATAAATTGTGCCATCCAAAAAAACACGAGATATTTAGTAGTGCTAGTCCTTGAGGGTTAAGTTAGCTCTTTTACATGTTATATCAACGTAAATGCGAACCCTGTTTTGTATTTGAAAGGGAGATACATTGACAAAAAATCGACATTCTCATTTCCTTTCAGGTCAAACTTTCCACTCCACTGATCCATATTCTATGGAATGCATGAATTAATTACAAATCGTTTATTGTTCTAGAGGTAAAGTCCACTGAAACGGGAAAGCAATTTATTCATTATTATTACAATTATTGGTTAATTGAATATGCCATTGTAGAACAAACATGTGCTGATTTACTATAAAATTGAATATATATTACTCATGCGTTCACAAAAATTAATCTTTGCCCATCATTGAAAATAATTTTTGTAATGTGCTTTGTATTAAAGGTTTACTGGAATGCTGTGCTGTGTGTTGGATAAAATAATAATTCTTGGGTTGTCCATCAACTTGTAACCTTACACACGCTAAATTGATTAATGCAGCTCTTTGATATTTCTTCATGTAACTTATTCAAGAGAATTCACCGAATCACTAAAAATTGTGTTTATTTGATGTCTTAAACGTTACTCTCTCATTCTCATGAAGACTTACTTCATAGTAATAAAAAATACATAGCAAGTAGTTCTTCGTGGTTTGATTATAAAATTTAACATAGTTTGGATCAATCAATAAATATAATGAGAAAGAAAATGATTTTGTTGAATGTTTTGAAGCGATAACATAAAAAAATAAGCACGTTCATGTTTACATTCAGTGGTTTTCAGTATATTTCTTAAAAAATATTTTCTAATAACCAAGAGATCAGAAGGTTTTCCATCAAAACCACACCACAGTGAGAATGTCTGTCGTTAATGGAATTGTTAATGTTTCTAAGCAATTTTCTCAGTGTCCCTTTTATTTATTAATTACGCTGACACATTTTAGAAGGATACTAGTTATTACAAAATATGAGGACAAAAATGATAATTTTTCTGGGAAAACAATCTCAATAATAATTCTAATTGATTTTCGAGAAAAAGATAGATGGATAAGGAATATAACAACAAAAAGCTTACGATTCATTTTCAAAGAAATGATTGAAAGTTTTAGAATGTGCAAATAGTGATGTGGCAGCGACGTTAACAAGAAGTTGAAACAAAATGTGTTGTTGCTATGCAGGGGGTTGATAAAGAGAAAGTTGTTGATTTGGGAGAGAAATGATTTGGTTTTGTGGAGTGAATAAACGCAATGAACGTATGACATTCAGAGTAGAACTGTTTGAAATATTAATTGTAAAAGTAGAGATTATATCAATCGTTAAATTATTACGAAGACGTTGCCAGTATAGAGAGGGATATTTGGAAAATACATGCTTCTAAATACTCCATTCTAAATACTCGCTTTACATATTCCATTTTACAGACAATTTGCATCCAATTTCTGTTCAAGAAATCAATGTAAAGTGAATGTCGTCGTGCTTGACTTTATCTGCGTGTACAGAAAATGGACGTTCCGTAATAAGCGTTTTACACGGTTTTGGTCGAAAAATGGATACTGTTGGTATGAGTTGTCTCACAACGCAACGGGGAGTGCAACAAACAACAAACCTCTAGAGCACCCATTAGGATAGTAACTCCGATCGCCATTTTGTGCCTTAAGGCGCGTCCACACTGCCAAGCAACATTTAAATGTAAACATGCCAAACTTGCGCGAACGCACGCGAACTGTTTCAGCATGGGCAAGGTTTATGTGACGACAGGGAATTCCAAATTGTAATGAATAGTTACCATGGTAGCGCTATGAAAAATATATTTTAATGAGTGTAAGCTAAATTATTTACCCAGTTGTATTCAATTGTGCAAATTTGAAAAGAAATAAATATATAAATTTGAAGTGTGAAATGCGTGTTAATAAATAATCAAAGGAATAATTCATATTGAAATTAATTTACGTAGCGTAATGAACACTAAATAATCCTGTACATTACATCAGCAGTAATAATTGCCTTTTTAATTTAAGTCTACATCATTTTATTGTCGTTTATACATAATTTAAGATAGGAAATACAAACATTGTTAATTATAATATTTTTCAATATTGCTATTTTAATTTCAATTTAAAGCTGCTGCTATGTATGTAAAACATCAAAACGTGGTACTGCAAAATATTGAAGTTGTAACTTTGTAATCTGGAGAGCGAAGCCTCAGGAAAAAGATCCGTGAGAAGAGGAACAAAATGGAGGAACCAATAAGAAGTGTCAATAGATCAGCAGGCCTATACACTTTACACTCTAGGTACTCTACAGACCTCAACTAGGCTACTAATTCTCTGAATATGTAAATATATTTCATTGATAAACGAATGGTTGATTTAATACAGTATTTGGTACTCTATTATTGATTTCCGAAGTTCAACTACCCACAAAATCTCGCAACAGAAGAAAAAAGAATTACGCGCACTATTTTAACAACGTACCCACCTCGACTGAACACAAAACCGCAAGCCGCTAGGAGTGCGTTAGTCAATTTGTACGAGGCGTACTGAAATGAAGAACATGCTTGAAAATTTCAGTACAATCTACATCTAGTGTCGTGTGTTTCGTACGAAACAGTACGTACTGTGGATCATGTAAAGCATGCTCTATGGGTTTCCGGTCGGCTCTCTGGTGGACTGCATAAATTCTGGTGGAAAAAATTGCACTGCTTTTGAGAATGCTGTTACATCTTGTCTACATTGATGTTCCTGTAAAGTAAGTTTCAATATGTTTGAGTTATTTTAGCGAGTATTTAAGAATTAAATATTACATCCCCAGTGATCTAGTGCATCTACTTTGTATTAAAATTTTACGCAAATTGTTTGTTATAGATTTAATTATTAAACATTCTTCAAGCTTACAAATATAATAGTGTTGAAACAAAGAATACAATTATCCCTTTTATGAAATACATTTCGTTGCATATGTCAAAGTGTTTATTTTCAATTTAGGAAATAATTGAACATTCATTTATAGAATTAATGTATTGTTATGGTTAGATGTATTTCATGAAAATATATCATTTATTTTATAACGATTTAATCTTGATTTCTGATACTTCCTGAGCTTACTAAGTCTCGCTTTTCGGTTGAATTTTAAAATTCTGTCCTAAATTGAAATAGTCCTCTGAGAAATTGACGTGTGCATGAAGATAGTAGAAAACGATCTATATAGTTTTCGTGTACTATTTACAACTTATTTTTTCGTAACACTGAAGATAATATTGGTGGTATTAAAATTTAATTTTCTTATAGACTTGGCTGATCATATTGATCGCACACGAATATCGTGACATTCCTTTCACATTCTTTTACCCAATATTTTACATCTCGTTGCGTTGTAGCTCATATCATTTTTTTTGTCGTCCCATGTCATCGCTTTCTCATCCTTACTCGTATCTTTTCTTGCATCGCGTATGGATCTTGCTGTTCCATTGGGGAGATTCGTGCATTTATTAGTGATTCGGTGTGCCTCTGTCTTAGTAGGGAGAAACATATTCCTTTGAAAGGAGGCATCGGAAGGAAACTTTTATACGAATGCTCTCTGTGTGCATACCCTTGGGATGGAACGGGGGTTCAAGGGAGCTCTAGAACATACGACCCTTGCTTGGTTCATATTTCTTCTCAGTGCTGCCCACCTCTTTACTAACAGCGTTTTTTCCCCCTCTGCTATTGCTCCCCATATGCTCAGCACTCCCTCTGCACCCCCAGTCACTTCAGTTACATTCAAATTATTTCTCCTCGTTTAAGACTTGCGAAGATTATCATCTTACAATTTCCCTGTTGTATAACACTCCTCCTTAATAGTGTATACTTAGTATATTTAATACACTCATATCTAAAATGTGATATCCTCAATATATTAATGTCTTTTCTATCTTCGCATTTTTAAACTTTGTATCCAAAATAAAAAAGGAATTTTTCCGCGTACTTATCGTTTTTTGGGACAACGTTTTGTGATACAACACAATGTGATAACTACGGCAATAGAAAAAGGGGGACGAGTCGGGAAACGTTACAAAATTTTCATTACATTTCTAAGTACTTCTTACGATGTTGCGAAAACATTTTCATCAGCTCATGTTTCTTTTTTCTATTGCTACTACGAATCAAAATGACAATTTAGTGCTAAGAACCAAATTTGTGAACAAGAAAATGACTTTCTAAAATTTCATAATATTGGAGGCATTAACAGATATCTTATTCGAAATCCAAATTCTACAATTTGAAAACTGTCATAAATCAAATGGTGACGAAAACATGGACTTTCTTAAACTACAAAAACCATCATTTACTTGTAATAAACAATCTATATTCAGAACCTGTGTCATATTAACCCTATTTGCCGTTAGTTTCCTTCAATGTTTCTACATTATTAGTTTGTGCTAAATAGTCAGTGCTCATTGAGATCATTATTATTCGGCTTCAAATGCTCGTTATTGGGGCTAATGTCCATTATGTTCCCCTGAGTTTGTGGCAAAACGATATGTGAAGATATGTCAAGTGTACAATTGTGATGTGAAAGGTAATCCTGTCTGTAACTCCTCGAAACATTTTTGGTATAAATATTTTGTTGAGAAGACTGTTGAAGGTTATTTGTAATTTCTTCCGGATTTCATCACATTTAGTTTCTTCATATCGTGTTTCCTTATAAAGACGTCTCTGAACAATTCAATCTACCCCTTTCCCCATTTTCTTCTTTCAATATCTTTCGTCTCATCCGTACCCGACAAAACGAACTTCCTTTTCCTTCCTTCCTTCATTTTTTCCTTCCTTCCTTCCTTCCTTCATTTTTTCCTTCCTTCCTTCCTTCCTTCCTTCCTTCATTCATTCATTCACTCACTTATTCGGACGAAGCTCTCTCGTCATCATGGCTTTACCACTGCTCAGAAATCAACGGTTACTCCCACTTCCTGACCGCTGGATTTCAGAGGATCAGTGAAGGATTAGGATTCGTGAGCAAGAAGTATTATTACACGATATCTGTTCCTCCTTGAAACCTCTTCCTTCTCTTTTATTGTGTCTTTCCTTTATTCGGTGCCTCAAAAATGTTTTTTTCTAAACGTTTCGTAGGAAGCAAAAATAGACTACTCTCTTCAAATATTTCGGATCTGCATCCCAGAATATTTAGTACGCATTACTGGAAGACATTTGGTGATTTAGAAATGATAACAAAGTTTTGAATAAAAGTGATGAAGAAAAAAGAATAAATAATGAAATAAGAAAATACAATGCCTGTATATGGAGGAACTCAAAATATTCGGAAATGAAATTAAAAACAGAAATACGTGGTCCCTGACACTTCTGGGTAAGATAGAGAATAATTTACAAGATACGTTCATTCAAAGTAGAAGAAAGGATTAAAAGAACGTGGAATAAATATTCAGATAACACATTTTTTAAAGCATTAGTTTTGAATGTGTCACCACTTAACTTGCAGTTTTGCATTTTTATTCTACAGATGAATCTTAGTAATAATAGTGTTTTCCAGTTTTCAGAGAAAGGATGTGCACCTGATCTCTGTTACAAATGGTGTATTGCGATTCAACTTTCGTGACAACATATATTTGTTCTACACCTTTACTTGAGCTTAATCGTTCGAGGCACAAAACTTGAGGAATCTATTTGTACATTGTAACCAATATATTTATTATTATTATCAATACAATATCTACACATATTGTATTTTTACGGAAACTGTGTAGGAGTAATACATTCGTGTGGCTTCTTTCCCGACAAATGAAAATTGTTAAGAAATGTTCTCTATAAAATATCTTCATCATTACCATGTATCTTCATCGATATCAAATATCATTATCTAAGAAATGGTACATTTATTTCTGTGCTTATATTTCCTGGAGCAATCGGAAAAGTCTGATTATTTTATTATAACATAACGGAAGGTTCAACCCGAATCTTCCATTTCTAAAAACATTGCTGCAATAGAGACATCCAATCGTAGACACATCAAAATTACATCAATCTTTCTCAGTTACGACTAATACTTTCGAGGGAACATCCAAATAAGCATTTAAGGTATTATATGCGTCAGAGCGACTAGGCATAAGTACCCCTAAATATTCTATCAAATGGCGATGAATTTTGAATGGTGCAAAATTTTGAATTATTTGACTTAAAATTACTAAAGAAACTTTCGCGACCTCATTTTTTTTATATTCTGACAAAGTACCTACTTAACATGGCGAAAAATCTACTAAAACATAGTAAATGGAAGTAGGAACGCAATGACGTTAATATTTTCATAAATTACGGGGTATTTACAAGAATAATTCACCAAATACAGTGGAATATACTGTTCTAACGGAAATGGCAACCGCATCACGTGACTGAAGACAATGCGACCCTTATCAAAGATAGAGTCAAACGACAGTCTAAATTAATTATCAAGTTTTGAAGTCATAAAATACGCAACAGACTGCTTCGAGGCACACCAAAATCAACAATATTGGCATATTTGTCACAGCGCACTGCTGCTATCCCTTCGTCTACTGGTCACAAGCCACGGTCTATTTTCGTCGAGAAACGTCATTGAATGACACTTGTCAAACGTCAGATATACTTTTTAATATAGGATTTGTTTTCAGTTTCGGAACCCTAACATATTTATGATCAACCCTTTCCTGTCCAAGTATAAAAATGTAAGAATATCATATTCAAATGTTAAAAAAGTACGATTGTAATGTAAACGCGAATTCTCGTTTACATTTCATCCTGTGAGAAACACAAGCTATTATTATTCATATACCTGAAATTTTTTCTGTGTATTTTTTTATCATTCTAAACTCATCAGATCTTATTAGTTTCATGAGGTGCAACTTCGACCTACATGACGGTGAACAATATGATAAAAATGAACGTTACATCTTAGAGGTACTACACTAAAAAATAGGTAGTGAGGGGTATGCAAGACAAAGAAGATTTGGAACCACTATACAGTTTTTTTTTTGACGGTATGTTTTGTATGTCGATATACTTCGATATCTCGCAATATTTTTATAATATTATTTTAAAAACTTCATTCAAACAAGTTGTTATTTTTACAAAACATTGTAACTTGTAATATTAAACAAACGGAAAAAATAAGTTAGTTAGCTCAGGCTAAAGTTAGCTGTGATAGCTCGCGCGTTGGTTATCTAGCGGACAGACAGTACCACAGCTTATGCTGTAGCTGCCCTAAAACAGTTTTCGTCTGAACGAGACCAATTTACTATCACTGCGGAAGCTAACACTGTTTTGTCTGGGAGGAAGAAAGTTACATCAACAGCTATAGCTTATATTTATTTTCACGCAACACTCAGCCCCGCTCAAAAATCTGACTTAGCTACAAGAACTGTTGTTTGTTCCTCGCGGCTGATCTCGTTCGTTTTTGCAGCTAAATGACTCTCGGCTGCGCTGCCTCTATGCATTCGGTTCGTTGACTCATTACTGAGGCGGCGCAACCTCAGCAATTATTTTACGGAGTCCAATCGACCATGGCTTTTGCAACTATGAGTAGTTGTTTACTTGAACAAAATGATTCATTACAACGACTAAACGACGCCATCCCGACGTTGCGTAGTCCGAAATATGAAGTCTAGGCGACGAATATTTACAGTGTTTTCTTGATGTCGAGCAGCCGTACACTGTATTTCTGAAGGTTAGTGTTGGCGAATACCACATTATTATTTTAAATAATGATATTTTTAAATGTATTAATCTAATAAGAGTAAATTTCCAGTCTATTTAAAATAAAGTAACGTTTGGATACATAAAAACTATTTTTTTGTATTTAAAGATATATTTTTCAAGATTATATTAAAGATTATTCTTGGCATTTAAATATTAGTTTCAAGATTTCAAGAAATATATGTTTACTATTTTACGTATTTACTATTCATGGTACCAATACTATGGTGTCAACTCTTAGACAATGTAACACAAGATAT
>NNCF01129372.1:568123-589580 GCA_002313205.1 Laupala kohalensis
CGGACGTCGAATAAAAAAGAACGTTTGCTGTATGCCTGTGATGAAACAAGGTAGGAACGTACCGTCAAGAAAGTCGAGAAAATGTATGGAAAAGAAAGCATGGAGATAGTCGACATCGGCACACGTCGAATCAATATTACAGGCTTACTGGTTGGCAACATCATCAACTTTAGGTTCCCTTATCTTGTAGATTAGCTATGTGATTTTACTTAAGCTGCGCTAATGCTGTACGCTGTGATACAGAAGGTCGAAAATTCACGTCGTAGCAGATGAATGTTAGCTGTGAGAGCTCATGTATTGTCTGCTCGGCCGGCCTCCAATACATCAGCTACCTTAGGTATTTTTTTCAGTGCATGAGAACACACAGTAAGCAACCCAAGACAAAGAAAAGTAATAATGAAATATTTGCTTCTTTGAAATTATATATGTAATGTGTATGTTTAAAATAACTCTCTCAAATGGAGAAAATTAGACAGAAACGCACACAAGAATGCATCTTTAAACAACTTGAATTATTGTATGTATGTATATGTATATATATATATATATATATATATATATATATATATATATATATATATATATATATATATATATNCAAACCTGTTCTCGTATGCACTACAGTCTAATATACAGTCTCTACAAGAATGGGAAAAAATTGCAGTACGGCGCACAGAGTCGCCTTCAAGCGGTGAGCAATTATTAGTTATTCAAGTTACGTTTTGGTTAATATCGAATGATGTTATATACGCCTTGTGCTTTGTCACATGTTTTTTCTCATCAGACTTCAGAGGTGAGTTATACTTGCCATTCATACTGGTGCACTGACAATAGCTGCAAGCATTCTAGGAAAAATTGCTCGATTGCATATTAGACATTGTATGTACTTAGTTTTCCATACATAATAATATTTTCCATCCATATGTTTCCCCGAGGCTGAGATGTACGGTGATGCGTGTATTAAATGCTTATTTGGGAGTTGACTCGAAGGCGTGGGACGTGATTCATCTGCAGCCGCTTCTATCTCGGGAACGGGTTTTTTTACAGTCTGAAACCCTTTAGATGAGGCGATAGCGCGGCTGCCTATCGGCCATCTCACCGACAAGAAACAACCAGCGAGACTATGCAGGCGCGTGCTCTTGATAAATGTCTCAGTGAAAGCTTGTTATTGTGTTTAATCGCCTGATCGGTGGTTGCCTCGTGTATTAGTTTAAGCCCATCCAAGAAATTGAATCTCTGGTAAGAAATAGACAACTTTATTTTTCGTCTTTCATCTTAAAATTGTAGTAAAAGCACCGTTGCAAATGTTCGGTCGTTAAATGCTCCGTTTTCCTATCCCTTTGATCTCGCTTCCAACTTGAATTTCTGCCGATTGGTCTGTCGCTTCGTTTCTTCTCTTCTTTTCATCGGTCGCTTGTTACTGAGACTTTATCGATATAAAAGGCATACTGTTTTTAGTAAAGAAAGTAACTTGCCCATCTTTAAGAGTCTTCATTGTACACGTACAAAGGAGTTCTTTGAGACGTTCTTTCTCAAAATTTTCGTGCTTCAATTGGCGCGCCGAATACTTAACGAAGAGCAATTCCGGGTCACTAGTTCTCATTGAAATAAAATATGTTACTGAATTGTAAGAAAACCTTTTTTCCCATTCTCATAATACGTATGAGATACTTTCACCAAACTTTTCTTTTCAAAATTATTTCAAATTCTTCTTTTGACGATTCTGCGATATTTTTAGTGTCATATCTCGTTCTTTTCTTCTATTTTTATACCTTTGCTGCAAAATATTCTTTGTTTGCGCCAGTTACATACAACACGGTGTATAGTTGTCGTGAAATTCAGGCAATTAGCTTCTGGTATTCAAATTTCTCATTCTAGAATCGTTTGCTATATTTATAACCTCTATGCACAAGTAATTGAATGCATTCTATATTTTTCCAATTAACTTAATTGTTTGAAGAACAGAGGAATCTATAGCTAATGATATTTAGATAATATCTACGAATACTCCTGGTAACTTTTGTACTTAAAATGCGTAGAATAGTTAACGGGCAATAATTTTCACGGGCATTTCTCTGTGAAACTATTCAGTTACAATTGACATTACTTAGTCACCAATATTAATGGTAATTTACTAGTTGCTAGTCAGATTGAAGTCATATGAATTAATTATTTAAAAGGGTTTATGCATTGAGAATTAATTTTAACGAAAACTCTTTTGACTCACAAATCACACGTGTTTCACTGAGTTGTTATAAATGCCTTTGGTTTATTCTTTCAGAATTGCAACTTCTCAATAGTTATAACGATTGTAATACTCGTCTTCTATTTAGTGGCGAGACTTAGCCCAATGGGACTACTCTCTGACCGAGTAATTGTAAGAATTGTAAATGAATGTATACTGTCCTCATTTTTGAGGATATTTTTCTTTTTTGTAACCCGAAGGAAAATAATTTTTCATCTTTTATATTAGAGTTGTAATCAAAGTAGCATTGACTTTCTAAAAGTGTTGAATTCCATATAGTCACATGAATCCTTTTCTCTAATTCATTCTATTTCATTTCAAGCTTTCGTCCGCACGCGTTATCCTCAAGTCCTCACACATACACCTTCTGTCTGCGACAGCAGTCCTCGAAGCAGCAGTTAAGTGTCTTCTCATCCACCGCCGCCGTAGTCTCACCATTAACATTCTGTTACAAGTATAACATTGTAACTGAAAAGCGCATTTAAGAGATTCCATTATGGAAGTTAATACACGTACTTTGGAGGAAGCGGGCGTCGCGCCGCCATGGGCGTTGGAGAAGGAGACATGGATCCTACACGAGATGGAAGAGGGAGTGAAGATGGAAGGACAGGAAAAGACGAGAAGCTGAAGAAGTCTCCGCGCAAGCAGCTTAAGAGGATAGAATTTTAAACTCAGTTAAATAACCCTACGAACCACTTAAATCTACCCACTCTTTTTAGTAGTTGCCTATTGCTGGAAATTGCGGTTACGTTATCTATATTGCTGGTTCTATGGTTGATAATCCATTCTATAGATAATAAACCAAGTATTTACCTGTAAAGCAAATAAGTTTATTTTGTACTTCGTACGTGGCGTATAAAAATTATGAGTCAATTCTGTACTGGGAACAAAGATATATTTCCCATAAATCCATTCCACTCTAGAACCAAGTATAACATAATTTGGGACTATAATGAATGCTTTGCAACTTCTCGAAATGCCGTAGTCTTGAAGCCATGGTGTATCACCTTTTTTGTACTGAGAATCCCATTAACGTGCTTTGTGCTCAGAAATACAGAGGAGAATCCCATTGATGTACAGTGTTCAGATATTTTAATTTTTGGATAAAGGAAGTCTATTTTTTAAATAGTTGTAACATCCCTTGGAATATTTTATACAAAGTATTTTTGAATCACTAACACTACATGAACCTTATCCAAAAATAATTTGAAAATCTTTGTTTGCTGATGGAAATATTGTTAAACGAACTATGTGTAGGTACATTGTATAGAATATTACAAGGGATGTTACAACTATTTAAAAATTAACACATCCTTTATGTACCTGAGCACATTCTATATCTCACCAATGAAAACATTCATTTCGTGTTAACGTTAAAAGGGTTCCGACAATCAACATGCACACTGTGTGGTGGATGTAGTTAATAAAAAATATGGGGAGAATAACTAGTTTTTCCATTTTAACTAGAATAACAATGAAGCTGTTTACAGTTATTTTTCTTATTGTAGTATTTGTAATTGTAGTAATGTAGCGTGCTATTGTAGCTTATCTACAAGGATACCGCATGAGGTAGGAATTGGTTGATAGGCTAATGATAGAAAGTGGACCGGTTAGCTGGATGTACCAACAACTTGGCCCACTTGGAGGGGTTAGTAGGAATGGTTAGTAATAGTTATTAATACTAGGACCATTAGGAGGTGGATAGAAGAAGGGTTCGCTTTTCAGTAGTCACAGCTATGTGAACTGCGACATTAATGAGAAAAGCTACTACTTTTCTGATTCCATCGGGAATTGAACCCCGGTTGATTTGCTTACGAGCAAGCAGCACGTTAAAACGTTAACCACCAGCGGGGCTTAACAGTTATTGAATGTCACTTTGTTTTTCAGTATAAGATTCTCTGTAAATATGACTTAAAAAATCAGAATGACATTAACGATTTAATTAATTGTATAGATAGGGAAGGATCTTAATTATTTTCAAGAATTTAACGGTACATTCAAAATTTGAAAATTCACGAATTAATTTTCTTTATTAAGGTCCTTTTTATAAAGCATTGAATGCCATGCTATCTCAACTCTTGATGCTTGTATTGAATGCAGTAAAGCATTTTGTCTTCAAAAAATAATTTGCTGTTAACAAAATTAAATTTTTAAATGTGCGAAGCAATCGGTAAATTCTTTCATATTTAAGCAAGGGCAGAGAAAGCACCATATCAAAATTGTGTTTATGAATTTATACTAAGAAATTATTAAAAAAATGAACTTTCTCAAACTATCAGATAATTTAAGAGTGATATCCTTCGAAATTATGAAGGAGTGAAGTAAATACCAAACATTCATTAGTTTTTGGATTGTAACCACACAATACATACAGTGTTCTTTCATGTTTAATTTTTTCGGGGGGTTTTATTTAATCTACTAAAGATTTTACGATGTTGCGTTATTTTCCCAATGAAAACGATTTCAAAAAAACTGAAACGTTGGCGATTTTATATTGTGCTTTGAATAATCGAACAATCTTTTATTCTCAAAGTCTTTTTCTTTTTGGTTTGTTTTTATATAACTTCAATGACTACCCTCCTGGAAATTCTGGGAAAATATTTATATTTATTACTCATATGTAAGCAGCTTCCATGAAATAATCAAACTCAACCGGTTGTGTTAAAATGACAAACCATTCTGCGTTTAGAATCTTCGCTTTAAATTTACCAAACGAGCGAGAGCTGAGGGAGTATTAAAAACATGGTTTGTTGCCGTAGAAACTCCGCTGCCGCCAAATAAATGGACCAAATTTAACGAAAATCCTATTACTTATTCAAAAGTGGAAACATAGTTGCATCATTTATTGAGCCTAAAGCATCACAATGCTATACACAATTTATTTCACATTTAATTAATAAAACTGGATTTTCCGGCGATGAACTGCATTGGGAATTGGTGCACTGGAAGGGATGGTATGAACGGAGGGGGTAGAAGGGAGGTAGGGATGGAACCCAGAGAGAGGGCAGTTTTGCAAGCGATGGGCTCTTGTTTGTTTAAGCAGCGACGCGGAATGAAGCAGTCACTTGTCGAGTACTGCTACACCTGCATGTGCGCTATGCTATAGTGATATGTTTCCTTCATCATCGGTCCACGCTGGATGTTCACATGTGGCGTCAATCGTGACACGATGCTGTCGTTCCATATTTCAGCGCAGACGAATGTTGGAACACAGATAAAAGATATAACTGGTGGACATGTTTTGTCTCATAATTTTACCGAAAACAAAAACAACAAAAAAGTACTTGCCAATGCTGAAATAATAAATAACAAGAGGGATAATTATGTGCCGCGCTATATTGGCATTCTATTGAGAAAATTAAAACATAAAAAGTGAATTAATTCGGACAAATTACGGACTAATTGTTCTTCCCATTATTAAAAATGTATTAACTACTTCCAGTCATTTGTTATGAATAATAAAGAGTATGTAGGCTGCGTGATTAATGGATGATATTTCTATGCAATTGGTACTTTCCATAATTTACTCTGCACAATAGGACGTGCGTGTTTCTTTTCATAATTTAATATTGCATTGGCTGTAACGTTATCTGAGCAATTACTCATAAAATTTTGAGTTACATAGTTAGATCAAATTCGTGTTTCGTAGATGAAAATGGTGTATCATAGAATTTAATGGAGAATTGTCCCCCAAAATGTTACCTATGTTATTTTAAATTTTCCAAAATATTTTTTTTTAAATCCGGAAGTCAATGTGAATAATATAATATATCAAGTATATTTTTTCTCATGCAACTTCACTATTTTTTTGCTTTCGGTCGGACATACTTTGGGGTAACATTACCCCTATCACCAGCTGATAGGAGTGATGATGAAGAAAGCATTTTCTTGACCACAAGTATATGATTTATGGGAAATGGAAAGAAGTGGTGTTCCGTTGTGGAAGGCATAGCGTAGTGTAGCATACAATGCCCCTGCGATCATGAATGAGATCCAGAATTCGATTCCCGGCTTGTTGCTATTTTCATCTGGCTGTAGTAATCACAGTACTCCTCCATGTGTGGATACACAAAAGAAATATTTGCATGAAATCACTAATGTGCTATATGGTCAGATGTTAGTTGTACACTAGCGCTCCTTTCGTAGTACGTTACAACGCCTTTGTTTGCGTAGTGATACGCTAGTGATACGAAGTGAGGTCATTGCGGATTCTGGTCTGAATTGGAGGTGATGTGAGAGCGTATGAGAGAGATACGTTGGTTGTGAGTGCCGTATGAACACAAAGTGATGTATTCACAATACAGTTTACTTGTGTGCTATTGCTTAGAAGTAGTTTGTTTGGGTTTAACATTTTTAGTATGATTTGAGTCGAAGGTACACTATGCAAAATGGATCGATAACACTAGTTATTTCCATGTGCGGTTAGAGTCATCAACGTAACGTATACGCTAGGAAGCGTGTACATCATGCAAAAAATCTCTATATATTTCTCTCAGAGTAAGGTATCGACTAATTCTTAGTCAGACCTCTTGGACACAGCCCACTTGTTGCGTACAAGATGACAAAACTTTAATCGGGTATTAACGAAGCATGTGAGATACGCTCGCTGCACTGCTCGGGTTGTTCACTCTTGTCCCCCCCACCTCCGCGCAGAAGCGACGCCCCGATGAGCGGCAGTCATTTGCATAGTGTGCACAAAAGCGTCTGAATCACCGCCCTGCGCCCTTTTTGCGAAAGAGAATATTAGAACAGCGAGTGCCACTCGCGGCCGCCGCCCCATCGCTGTGATTTCCGCCAAAAATCGTCGCGTTGTTGCGAACGGCAAAGAGAGGGAGCTCCGGGACGCCGACAGATAATTCCATCACCTTAGCACGAGTCATGAAATATTCGTTCGTTCATCTCCCGATGACGCATACTGTTCAGAGAGTTTCAATTTTTATTCTGTCGACTTTACTCATATATTCTTAGAAGACACATTATTTTGTTCTTTTTACTTACTTCTCCAATAATATTGTGAGCATTTGGTTAACTCTTCTTTTCTCACACCGTTGCCAGTCTATATGTTTATTATTTCTCTTATGTTGTCACTTTTTTCTCTTACCATTCTCCAAATGAATCATGCAGATGATCTAATGCACAATGAAGGCATCTTGCAATGTCAGGTCGTGTTAACGTAATTTTCTCAAAAGCGACTTCTTTCTTCACCGAACTTTTTTCTCATTATTACAAACATACAAAACAAAGCACAAAAAAGAAATAAGTCTCGGAAGTGAAAAAGTCAATATAACTAGTGATGTAAGGGTCATTTGAAGAAAACTTTGATAAAAACGTATAGAACAGTATCTGTCTGGAAATCATATTCAAAATAATCAGTGTAAATGGGTACCATGTGATGTTTTAATCTTACTCATTACTATTGTATGATCACATTTACAATTCAGTTCTAAGCCAATTACCAGATTGTGATTTACATGACGCACAAATCCTCCTCCATAATAAAAACAGTTTCGAAATTAAAATTTGTTCACAGCATATATCTGCGTTAGACATGGAATACTGAACTTCAATAACATCAAATGAAAGTCTCGTTTCGTCTTTTATAAACACTATTCTCTTGGTTTCATCTCAACTCGTAGAATACAATTTTCAGTTCGGTACATGCTCCAGTCCTTTAAAAAAGTCAACGTTTTTCAATCTTAAAACGCGGTATTTCAATTTTCCTCATTCGAGGGGCTGCCACTCCTATAGCGACACAGAAAAAGAATCAAATTTCTTCTAAGAACTTGAACTAAGACACGTATACTATATCGAAGCGAAGATACGCGTTGATATTTTTTCAAGTCTAAATTCTAGTTCGAAATTTTGATGTTTTAATTTTGATGGGTAGTATATTGTCATCAAATTTATTTTTGTCTTCTTGTTAGAGAACAATTAGGTAGTTTGATGTTGAACTATTATATTATACATTCAACTTTTAACGGGGAAAACGGTTAATCAGTTGCGGTTTTATGCTGTCAGTTCATTAAATTTTTGTACACCTTTTGTGCCGGTACATAAATACGTGCATTGAAGTCTGTTATGAAGATCGATGTAAAGAATTAGCCGGCTTCAAAACTAAAGTAAATTTCTTAGAAATCATTTGATTTGCAATCTCCAGTAGGTCGATATATTAGCAATACACATCACTGATGTATCTTTCTTTTCAAAGAATGAATGTAACCAAAACCATGAGCTTAAAGTTGTTTAGGTATAAAATTTGGTGGCCATTTACTTTCGCATTATACTTATCATACGATATTTACTTGGAGTATACGATTGTATATGATATTTACTTGGAGTATCTCATAATAAAATGAAGACACTTTAGCTCTTGAGAAGGAGTCGCGTTAGCTTGGATAAAAACGATTTATCCTAGCAGTTAGTATTTGTGAGGGAAGGGAAAGTTCTACATAACCCATTTTACCCTCTCCTGGTTCGTATTCTTTTACTCTCTCCTCTTTAACTCTTGCTTTTCTGGGCGGTGTTTTCTTTTGTTGAGGGGGTACCCGATAGAGGCACTCTTCTGGCATTTCTGTAAAAAAATCGATGGTCGTTATTATTCCCAGAAGAGGAAATTGAAATATACCGTACAACTGATGTAAAAGGGGTCCCTTGAAACATTTGTTATGATACTAATAGTCTCATCTATCAGAAGGCTACAGCAAATTATTTCTCGATTTATTAACATAGCAAGTACCAAACGAAAGGATAAAATAATCAATCCTAAGAAAATAAATGTCTTCGGTTTTCGAACTTTTGGTGAGTGCAGCTGAGAATTGTGCTTCTTTCACTTTGTTTTAATTTTAAAATGTGGAGCTTATTAGAAAAATTGTATATATTTTGTATTGTAGGAAGTCAATTTGTTCTCTACATCAAAGTTCATGTAGATACATGTGACTTTTGTACTAAGTCATAAAATCTGTTTCCATTTATCTCATTTTTTTCTTATGATTCACTGATGCAGGTGCGATGTACGTCATAGTCATCACGAAATTTTTAATCGTTAGTTCCAACCATATTGATAAGTGGGTCAATTACAATGCATTTGCTCATAATCGTGTTTGAGTAGTTTAACGTATATTCTATGAATTGTATTTGAATGTTTGACGGCATCCAGCTTCTCGCATGATATGATACACCACATAACGGTCCCCAGATCAGATTCTTTTACTTCAAGGTTTCAGATGTTTTTTGCCCAAGTTTTGGTAATGATTCACTTAAATGTTGAATAATCCTAAGGTTACTCCTCGGACTTACGCTTTACAATCCGATTACAGCCTTGGCCTCTGCAGAGATTAATGTCTCCCTTCAACACCCATCATCGTGAAAGGAACAAGACTTCTCTGTACGCAGTTATTCTGAAGAAAAATATCTTCGTCTCTAATATCAAGTAGACCTCCCGATGTTCACACACCAAGAATATCAGATGGCTTGATGGATCTTCACGCTCTTCTTGTTGAGTCGGCAAGCGATGGTGGGAGGATTGCTCTGCTCCACAAACATGTTATTCCATCCCTGCTTTAAATCCCGGTGTGCCCTTTTATGACCCTATAAAATGTCAAGAACATCCTTTCTTGCTCAAGCGTAGTGTCTTGCAATGATGGATTTTATGACGGAAGGGTGGTCTGGACAACTCATTACTGGATCTTGTTATTATCAATTTGTCACTGTTCAATAGAATATTTTAAAATATTGAATAGTTTTTCACTCAATTTTTCTTTACGTTCTTTTAAGTATACATTCTTTTAAATAACCTTTCAATAAAATAATTTACGTGAATTCTATTTAAATTTTGTTTGAATTTACAAAACGAACAATCATATTTAATAGTGGTTAACTCTATTGGTGAAATTATTGACTGTTTCGATTTGTATCCACAAGAATTGCAAAGTTTATTTGTTCAGAAAGTTCATTACACTACACTTTAATGTGAGTTATATGTAAAAAGGCCACGACCTTTCGACCTCCATGTGAATGCTAACTGGCATTCAACGAGAGATATGAGCTGCATAAGCCACACAGTCGACGGTAACTCGACGCAATGTTGGAATATTTATGCTCTGTAAAAGCTGCTTTCCCTTTCCTTTTCCTTGTGCTGCTTCATAGCGGGAACTCAGAAACACCGTTATACCAACCCCTATGTGATCCTTCGGCCTCTGGAGTGGAACTCGTCAAAGATCCTTCCATTAATTATTGACAGGGTCTAAAAACCTATGGGGACATTAGCGGCTGACCCTCAGATTAGGTTCCCCGGGAGAACCACTCTCGATCCCTGTATATCCCTCACTTTTTGAAGCCCTCGACTTCCCCTATTGCCATTTTTATCACTAAAAGAGACATCTGAAGAACACAACTAATGGTTCGCATCGGCGATGTGGGTCACTGCTTCGCAGGTCGTTTGCTACACGCGTCCTTTACGCTTTACTCATCGCTGGCAATAGAGGAGAGTAGTTCATCTCGTTTTTTGAGTGAAAGCAATGAATGTCACATGCATGCGTTTTAAAGACTACTTCCGAAACTTACCAAAATACCGTCTCCGTTATCCATTGTGACGGACGACCGGATTGCAGTGGGACAGACTCTAGCAACACCACCGTTCTACTGCTGCCCAATGCACTGTAATGCCTGTCGCTTGGCGCTTTTGTTCATTCGCAAGGAAATCAGGAAAAGTTAGGCGTCTGTGATTGGTAGGCCACGAGTGTGGGTGAAATGTGCTTATCTGCTTCTGGACGACGAACCATGGCCTGGATCCGCATCCCCTTTTGTATTTCCTTTTTCCTCATCCAACCCACCCCTTTTCCCCTTGTCCTATGCTCCCATTTGCTGCTGTCAAGGTTGCGAATTATTTCCGGTCCGTGGCCAACCGTGGTGGCGACGGCAACGGCCTCAAATCGGCGTCCAATTAAACGCGAGGCGATATTAAAAACGCGGCTAGAGACCGTTTGGGGTTGAGGGGAGCTTGCTGGGAGCACCGCAGCTACGAACCAACGTTTCATAAACATACAAATGTCGTGCAACCGCAGTTCGGTGGAGAACAGATTGTGGCGACGGTACAAATGGCGCGTTGTGTATGAGGGAGGGTTTGGAGGAGCAAGAGGGGAGTGGTTACAGATGGTGCACACCCTAACTGCCGTTGCATCCTGTGGCTTGCTCTCAGTCGCTCGAACCACACCGTCGCAGCTTGTGACGATAGCGATATCACTACTCCGCGTAACCACTTGTCTGGCAATGCCCATCCGCTCTTTCGCGAGGTCTACTACGCCTCTCGTTATGTCCGCCTTCGCCACTCCGTTTCTGTCGCATCGCTGCCATCTCGTAGCTCTTCATGTCCGCTTGGTCTCTGCACCTCTCTTCTCTCCTGCCGCCGCCGCCACCGGCGCCAGCACCGTGCCACCGCATCCTAATTAGGGATTAATCCGATGCCGGAACGCGGTCACCGGCCTCAACGGCCCGCTCTCCCCTTCTCCTCACATGCCACACTCAAACCCTTGACAGCGACGGGCGCCTCTTTCGCTCATATGGCGAAAGGGAACAGTGACGAGCTGAAGGGTCATGTAGCCTTGTGATGAAAATAGCTTGAGGAAAGAAGAATTAATACGTTTTTGATTGGGGATTGATTTTTAGTATTATACATTCCCCACATTCGTAGGAAATGTATACTTTCACTCCACATTTTTTTACTGAAAAATAATGAAGTCATCCCTCCATTTTTAATTTTCTGTGTACCTAATAATAAATATCCCAGAATATGGAGACAAATTGGTCTTGCTGCAGACTTACTAATATTTCTCGGAAATGAAACGGAAATTCAATAATAAACTATTGAATTTCATAAATAGATCGCGGTACCTCCCACAATTTATCGGGAGGGTTTAAATTGGCACTCTTCTTTACTTTTCCCTTTCTTGTTTCCTTTCATTCTTCCTTTTTCTCTGTTTTGTTATAGTTTTCAAACTTTACTTTTTTTGTTATAATGTATTGGACTACTTTATTCTGTCCTTTCTGTTTGTCTAGATATCTTTGTGTTCAGATATTTGGTGAATTCAGGAGTGTTATTTTAGTGGCTATGGTCGAGGTATTCGGCGAGTCCCACAGAGTGGGAAGTGTCATTACGGCTCTTCCGTATGGTGCGAAACTGTATTTTTCCCCTATCTGCAAGAGCTCTAGTGACCTTGACGTTGGCGAGCCCTAAAACCCCGAGGGAAAAATGTACCTAATAATATATTGTGAAATGAAAAAAAGGAAAACATTTTTTGAAAATAGAATTTATTTTTATATCACGGTAATTATGTAATCAAATAATTAGTTAATGTAATTTTTTCTACTGTTCAGCGTGTTTTATAGTTTTGTAAAGTTATATAATGACACGATTAAAAACAAAAACAGGTGAAATCTCATTAGTTCGTGAAATATTAAATAAGTGGAATAATGCATTTTACACTTAATTACCTTTTTTAACGCCAAACGTTCCAAATATACATTTTTAATTTCACAATACAAGAGCAGTGTAGCGTGAAAATTTCAAGTTCCTATCTCTTATAGTTGTCTCTCTCCACTGTATATGAGAACGTATTAGTTACTCAGGAGACTACCATTTATATAAATAGGGATAAAATGATTCGTTTTTTTGTAAATATTCGGAACTTAGAAGAAATTCATCCTCATATACGTCAATTTTTTGTAAATTATTCCTGTAAACTGCAAAATTATTCAAATTAAAAATAATTGTAAGCGTAAAAAAGAAAATTCGGGAGTCATAGATTGTAAAATATTAAATCTTTGCAAGTAACTGCCCTCTAGGAAACTCTTCTATATTATTCAATACGATGACTTATAAATTGTCAAGTGATCTTCCTACCTCCATTAATATGGTTTTTCCCTCGGTAGAAGAAAATAGTGACTTCCCTCTGATATGAAAGTAGTAAGTGACTAATGTGTCGTGTTGATCTGTGACTGTTAACGAGGAAACATGTTACCAGTTTAAAATATTGTGTGCAAGGGTTTGTAAAATTTAATTGGGACCATTAATGTTTTCAACTCACAAGTGTACCATAGTTTTACCTTCATGATACGCGTGTTGATTAAAAATACTTCTTATATAAAGTAACTGAAATTATATATTTATGTAAGATTATGTAATAGGTTAGTGAGAGAGGGAAAATATTAAAATACTTTTATATGAACATGAGTAGAATGTTTTGTACACCCAAGTATGAGTTACTTAAGCACTTTCTTTATTCTTTCTGTTACCCAAAATTCTTGATTTTCGAATCTTCAAATACTGATGAGCTACTACTGACAATTATAAGTTGATTAGAAATAATACAAAGGTATCGTCTCCCCTGTCATAAAATAATAATCAGCAAAATACTTTTCAGCTCACTTAGTGAGCATCATCAGTGCTTTGAAAGGAAAAATTGCTCATGTTGACCTAACTGCTGTTACAATACTTGCTATTGAACTATATCGCGCTTTCATGACGGTACTAACAAGGGTTAATATTTAGTACTATCTCCATAGACATGAGGTTTTATGGTGTAGGGACATGAGATGTTGTGCTTAACTTTTAAAATAATCTAACTAAATAATTAATAATATTTCTGGTGAGACTCAAAACAAGATCTTCTTCATATAATAACCATAAACTACTTAAATGTTTCGTAACAATACATGATAGATTATCTTAATTGTTACTAAAACAAAGTTTTTTCTATTATTTGTTTAAAAAATATTATTAATCTTAATTTGAAAATCTTAATAATTGCTGTGTGTAACAATTCATTTGTTGTAGACATAATGTTTGAAATAAAAGTATCATTCATTTTCAAACATTCATAGCTATCAAAATCTGTCTATAGTAGGGGAGATCCAGGGGGATTGACACAATGCTAATATTTTGCGAACTATAGGCACTAGAAGTAGCAGTGATTACTAACTTGTTAGAATACATAGTACTACATCGACGAGGGGTTTTGGTGCTACAGGTCCGAGCTCAAAAATTGACATGAATAATTTTTTGATATTTTCTTAATATGTAGTACAGCTTATTAACATTTGTATGTTTAGAACTATTGTGGGGACATGTTAAGTTTCATAACGTAAGTTCAGTTTGGGATAAGTCTTGGGTTATAATCACGATAGAATGAAAACAAGTCGTTATTTTCCGAGGCAAGATGTTGAAGTTACCTCGTTAGTTTCAACTCTCCTCAGTTTCAATTAATGGTCGTTTAAATAGCACAATATTCTTTTTGCATATCAGAATGCCAAATAAGTATGTTGAAGCGAATGATAAAGGCTAAGATTGGTGTCATCTAGAATACACGAGTGGTAAATTACTATGTATTTGTGAAAACATGTTTGATTGATTAACATTTTAAACAATAAAATTGTATTCCTTCGACAAAATATATTTATCTAAAATTTGTTGTATACAAGAGTGAGACATTGGAAGACTGACTCATTTTATGACCGACAAAGATTAGGTAGTTATTTTCTGCGTAAATGGTGCCAGTTATATGTTCTATATAACTACATAATTTCAAGCACTTTCAGTATTTCATGAATGATTTGCCTGAGGTTTTTTACTTAATAAATAATGATTAGAAATTATTAGAATTCCTAGAATTAAGGGAATGTGCACTGATAATTTAAGAAGAGGAAAATACTGAAAGTTAGTTATTGCCGACGGATCTCAAACGGGTTTGTATCATACTTATTATTATTAATATCTATTTTCACGTAATAAACAAAGATTTTACTCAAACTCGCGCCCTTAGTTTCTTCAAAAAACTCAATTTGTATTAGTTTGTCTACTAACCTCAGTCCCTGTTTCAATTTACCTCGTCCCTAGGAATATAGAAACAAGTGGAGTTGTTCGCCTAAAACCATTTTGTACCAAATTCTAACTAATTTTAATTGTTTTTACATTCAAAATAAAAAAGCATGAAATTTTCTTTTTAATGATTTAATTATCATGGTCTTAACGCTAAAAAGAAAACAAGTTACAGAGTAACTAACAATTCTGTAATATCAGGACCAGTTCAGTCTATCGATTTGTGAAATATTAAAATTTTCACGCATTTTGCTAGCAGGAAATTCTTAAGAAGATTACGGGTCGGGCCAGGCGCCGCCAAATATGGAAAAGTGACTACCACTAAGCTTTTCCATTCAGTGTGTGGACCAGCTTCCTGCTTTTCCGGAAAGGAGGAATGCGCTCGAAGAACGCCGGCCGAAGGGTGCTTGCCTTTCCTTTGTCTTGTAATATATAATAAGAGGGACTTGTTTGCCATGTGTACCGAGGCGAGGCGGAAAAATCCCTAAAGAAAGAATGTTATAAATGGAAAACTTCCACCGGATGCTGAAATAATGGCCATCCCGAGAAGGACGCTGGCATATCGGTAAACACGCAGTGTTCTCAGACGCTGAGGGGTGACCAAGATGATTTGGAGGTGCTAATTGCGGTAGCGAAGACGTGGTCAAGTGACCTCCGCTTCCGTATATATTGGGAGGATTGAAGATCATCGGAGACTTTCATACTTTTCTGCGGAGTGTTCAGAAGTGCTCGGGTACTGAGATGTGACCTGGTTAGTATTGGTCGTCAGACCACTGAGAATTGCTACGGTAATTCAATTACATTGCTATTGAGCGCGAATGACGTAACTTGGAACAGTTAGTTATTTCGGGATAGCAACTTGTATATTTTGGAGATTCTGATGATCTAGGTAGATTTCCGAATTAATTGTTAACACCAGTATTCATATCTGTGTGTAATGGATGCTTTCAGATAGCATGAACTTTGTAATGACAAATTCATACTTGTATTTATGATTTGAGAGCTCGTTCAAGTTTGTAAATACGCAGATTTCAATTTAACTTGTATTAAAGGAACATTTTATTGTTATTACACGAGTGTTTGATTGCCTGGGAAACTGACTGATGGCAGCGATCTACCATAAGGGTTGTAGTATTTATGGTTGCAGCCCGCTTCTACCCAAAAACTACCCACATCGCATCTGGGCTTGTGGTGTGGTGTAACAAATTCCTTCGAAAATATTCGTACTTTTTTTACTTCTATTCTGCCGCATCTAATCTCACACTCTTAATGGTTCAACATGCGGACTTTGGAATTCACAGTTGAAGATCTCTCGCGTTTCTTGACAACCTCAAACACGAAAACAACCATGGCGACTATAGATCCAAGTATTAGAGCGTAGAATGCTGTATCTAACGAAGAAATCGAGAAAGGTCGAGGACTTCTATCTTTTTCTTTTATCCGTCCTGCGACTTTCGAAAAATGCGCGAAGTGATCCTGGTCCAACTTGTCCCACACTCCTGATTCAACGACTCTCATCCAGAGCATTTTGAGACGGAGATTTAACGGTGCTCCTCGAGGAAACACAAGAGTCTGCAACCAGATATTAGAGACTTCTGGCAGGTACACGTGATGCGGATAGAGAGCCTCGTACATCTTTATCCACTTGCTCTCTCGCTTGCATGCCACCAGGAGAGCGGATGTGGTGGCGGATGAAAGATTCTGCTGCAAATTGCCCCACACGGTGATGCGCTTCGCCAGGCGTCCATATGTAGCACTCAGGGCTGAGCCACCATACAAGGTCTGCTGAAAAAATATCATTTCCACATTACTTGGCGCATGAATCAATGAAATTTCTTTTAATTCAACACGATTAAGATATGGCCATTTTAGTCCACGATTTTAAAAATATTCTATGTTCAATATGTGTATTATTTCATTCAGTTACTTTTTAAGGGATTGGATTTTTTCTTGTTGTACTATCAAAAACTATTTTGCATGATTTTTTATCCTTTGAATAGCTTTAATGTTTGGTACGCTACTAGAGTTATATTTAATAACACACAACTTATGTTTTAGTTACAAGATATGACTACTCTACGCTACAGCAATGAAGAAAATTGTGCGTAAAAATTCCAACATTTCTTTTAATGATCAGAATATAAAGATGTACAAATTCTCCCTAGTAACAAAACAGAAGTAATTTTTAATAATATTTTAATTTTCTTAGGACCGAAAACAATTACAAGGTGAATTAATCGTTTCATTTGAATAGAATGCAAGGTATTCATTATAATACATTTCTGTCTTTTGGGTTAACAAGGTAGTAGTAAACGCCTCGAGTAATTTACCCTGTTTTGAATATTGAAAATACATGTGATAGTATGAATGAGAAGGTACGTTAAGTGAATGCATGCCTTTAATAGCGCCTCCGTCGATATCAGCGGCATATTGCTCTCATCCAATTTCTGAATTGTGTCAATTTGTGCGTAGTATGCTCTCTTGGTTATAAGATTCACTAAGGCTCCTTGAAAGGCATTGGCTATCACCAGGCTCAAAAGAAGTGCCACCAATAAGAATCCGCGTTCGACGGTGCCTTGCACTCGAAAAATCGTTGGTACAGCCATTGTCATAAGCAGGGCGACGAAACTGTGAACGTTTAAAGACGATCCTCTTCCTGTCGAGCGCATTGCTCGCCAGGTGGCAGCACATGCGATATGGGAGCCAATAAGTAACACCCACGTGGACCAATCGAAGCACAGGAACGGTGATAACCTGACACAAAGGATCGATATAAATTGAAAATAAACATGCTATAGCATTGATATAGTAAAATTCATAGTTATTAATATTTCACTCTCTAGAAGATTCGTTTTGAATATTTTGGTATTTTTGAGATATCGTTATATCGACTTTATTCTTGCCCAGTTTTCAATAGCCAACCTGATTGGTAAGGGAACTAGTTTTCTTATTGTATCATTCATTCTCAAGTTAGTATTCCTTAACATGATGCAGTAACTATATGAAGGTTGATAGAAGTAGCTGTTAAGTATAGGCCGAAAAATTCATTAAAAGGGATGAACAAGTTAATCAATACATCACATTAACTAAAAAATGCTGAATTTTATTTAAACTTTGTGAAATTGCTCATATTAGGTGTGTTAACAAGAGGGCAAGTTTCTATGACCTTCACGAGAATAGTTTGCGAGTTATTGCAATTTTAATTTAACATGGTCTCTTACGTGATTTCACGAATTTCAATTCATCTAGAATAATAATATATAAGCAAATGCTAGAATTTCTTAAAACTTCTTGAAATTATTAACTGGTATTATGAAATTATTAAAACCCTATGACAATTATAAGTCACGGGATATGAAATGAGATATATAATTAAAAGCAAAATCATTTCAGGCCACTCGAGATTACGGTAGTGAAACATGACAACACCACACCCATAACCAAGCGAACCCATTAATTTCGTCGTTCGCCACCGAGTGCTAAAACTAATGTAACACCCCTTCTAACTTTCCCAATACTTAGAGTTCAAAGAAATGAGAGCATCGACGTATAATTTTTCTTTCTTTCTAATTTCAATTGAAATAAATTACTTTGAGGTATTCGTTAATGAAATACTTTTTCAGAAACCACTTTTCCTATTTACCTAACACTAGATGAATTGAAAATCTATCTTCAAATAATCATTGCAAGAAGTATCCTCAAAAACTTCCATTGTTGACACGCTGTTTACAAGAAACAAGATCTGCTATGAATTATAATGTTGTCAAATTAAAAAAAGTAAAAAGTAATGTTACCGCGAATAAAGTGGAAAATAACACATTATTTTCTTTCGTATTATAATGAAATTAATGATTTAATACACGTGACATATTCAAAGTGATCTGATATGTTTCAAAAGTAGTATTAATATGTTTAAAAAAGTCAGTTATATATCTTACGTCATAGTTTATTTAAAAATATTTTTTTCATCTGTAAGTTAAAATCCAGATACCGGCACATTAAAAGTTTGAAAATTCGGGCGAATTTTTATGATTTACCACCGCATCCAAAAATTTAGAATTTTTAAACAAACTTCTCAAGCTATTTTGAAACAATTTTTTAAAGGCAAAAATCCCCACGGAGGTACGTGTATCTACGTTCGTAATGATATTCTATCTTCTCCACTGACACGCTACGAGAACTTCTGCGTAGATAGTGTGTTCGAATTTTCTGCAGTTAATCTGACCGACACCGGTATTGTTGTATTGTGTATTTATAGACCTCCTCAATCAGATCTTGACATATTTTTTCGGAACTTCGAAAATGTTTTAGAACATATCGCACATAAATCTACTAAATCTATCGTTATATGTGGTGATTTCAATATCGATTTCTTGAGTACATCCGACTCTGCACATTCACCAGTTAATCGATTCAAGAATCTTATCGACTCCTTCAACCTTATTACTACGATAAATGACCCCACTCGCCTCTCCGGCTCATCTCAAACATTGCTAGATCAAATTATAGTCAACAATGGAATCTCGTATCTCTCTGAAGTGTTTATCGCCGGATACAGTGATCACCTTGCTCAAGTATTGACTATTAATAATACACTAAAACCGCTTAAAATCCTTTACAAATTTACAAGAGAGTTTAATGACATAAATAAATCCATATTCGTAAATTATTTGCGTGAAGAAACATGGAAAGATGTTTACAATTGCCAAAACACCGACGACAAATTCAATGTATTTATCTCAACATTCCTAAAACATTACAACTCTAGTTTTCCCATAAAACGCAAGTTAATTAACACAAAAAAATACAATAGATGGATCACCCTAGGGATAAGAATTTCTTCAAAAAACAAACGCCGTTTATATTATCTTTCAAAACGCTATAACCAGCCACCCGAATTCCATAATTATTTTCGTAAATATAAGACTATTCTCCGAAAAGTAGTCTATGCAGCTAAAGTTATGGAAAACGACAGGCATATACTAAAATCGAACAACCGGATGAAAGCCATGTGGAATATTGTTAACAATTACACGTCAACTTCTGAAAATCGCGAAGAAAATGTTTCTTTACTAAACGATGGCAAGATCGTGTCAAATCCTCAGGACATCGCAAGTTTGTTTAATTCTCACTTCTCAGAAGTTGGTAAAATAACGAACTCAATATATCCAAATCAATGTCCTCCAATTATTACCACCCACATACCCAATTCTATGTTCACTTCCGAAACTAACGCCAGTGAAGTCATGGGAATCATCAGCTCCTTAAAAAACAAATTTTCACGAGGCATAGATGATATACCTGAGTTTATTGTTAAATCTTCGTCCCACGCTATATTAAATCCACTCGTAAATATTTTTAATAGTTCTTTATCGGAAGGGGTGTTTCCCAATATATTTAAGAGAGCTAAAGTGAAACCTTTACACAAGAAAGGAAACAAACTTAATATTGGAAATTACCGACCAATATCTCTACTACCCACTTTCTCAAAAATCCTAGAAAAATTGTTCTATAATCGTCTTCTAAACTTTTTATCAAAAAATAACATTCTCTCTTACGATCAACACGGTTTTAGGAAACCCTTTTCCACTACAAGCGCCATATTTTCCTTCTTAGACGATGTTACCACATCTGTAGACCGTGGAGAAAATCCTCAGGGAGTTTTTCTTGATTTATCCGAAGTATTATATGTAATCGATCACGAAATTCTCCTATTCAAATTGCATTCTTTAGGCATTCGTGGACTTCCACATCAATGACTAACTTCTTATTTAAAAGATAGATATCAACAGGTCGAAATATCCTATACTAAAAATAAAATACTTGAGCGTTGTCTTTCAGAAACAAAGTCACTTACTTGCGGAGTACCCCAAGGTTCAATTCTCGGCCCTATACTCTTTTTATTGTATGTGAACGAAATGTCATCATCCACATCAGAATGCAAAATGGTTATTTTTGCTGATGACACTAATTTACTATGTAAACACGCCAATGCTCAAAAAGTTTTGTCTAACCTTTCGACTTGGTTCCATGCAAANATCTATGTCATTTCACAATAGTAATACAAAATCTTTTCCCCACGTTTCTCTTTCTTTAAACGGAACATAATTAAAAACTGTTACGAATACAAAATTCTTAGGTCTCCATATTCAAGACAACCTCAAATGGAATTGTCACGTTGACAATCTTAATTCCCAATTAAGCAAATTGTGTTACGCATTCCGAAACTTAGTTAACGCAGTTAGTCCAAGTATTTCCCGTTGCGTATATTTTGCAAACGCTTACTCCCATTTACGTTACGGCATTACCTTCTGGGGTAATTCCGGTCAGAGCATTCAAAC